>CAOLHI010002404.1:0-260734 GCA_948474755.1 Ctenosaura bakeri | reverse complement strand
CTCTCTGGCTAAGAATTCTAAATGCCCCTCTCTAAACTGCAAACCCCAGGATCCCATAGGATGTTGAAAGTGGAATAATAGCACTGTAGCAGTGTGGTATGGAAAAGCCCTTCATTTCAAACAGAATTACTGACTATATAGGAGCTTGACACGTCAACTCCTATTTAAGTTCCATTGAGTCAATGGGTCTGGTTTTTGCCCTTAGCTGGTTAGGTCATTTTTAAGTCATAGATAGTAGATTAATATTCATGAATACACGCTCAAAGCCAATAGTTTTAAACATATGGATATACTATGATCTATATCAATGTATGGAGGTTCACGACATGTACTTGGAAGATGGAGAAGACGGAGAGTCTAACAGAATTTAACACATAGCATCACTTCAAATTCTTCAAATTCTGACTTCAAATTCTTAATTTCTTTGTGAAACTTTGAAATGCAGGATTCAAACAACGTATTTCAATTCTCAAGTTAAAGTAAATATACTGGATACTCTGTTCATTGAAGTGATAAGTTCTGAGCTTCAGCCAAAGTGTGTGGGGGGCTTGATACTGAAATATTCCTAAGTGAATTATCCAAATGCTAGTGATTAAAATCTGGAGAATGTGTCAAATTCTTTTGAATAAAATTCATACCTTCTAAATGAAAACCATTTGTAATTTAAAAGAAACTGAAAGTTAGATCTTAATTTTCCCATGAATAAATTAAAATGTTTGGTAAAACGAAGGTATATCTATGTGATATGATTTGTAATAAGAATGAATTTCATACATCTCTCAGAATAGCCCACATTTTAATAAGATTATTTTCAGTTCAATGCCCCTGTACGCAGACCCACACCACCACTACCACCAGATGAGTTTCCCATGAGTTTTCCACTCCAGAGAAAATGGCTAAACCAAGCATTGGCTAAATGGCCAATGTAAAATAAGTAGAGAATGCTGAAATCTAGGTTACATCTGTCTGACACTATGTATGAAGTGATTTTTCAGATGCCAACAGATAAAGAAACAAATATTCAAATATTGCTTCAGTAGGCCTGCATTTAAGATGCACTCTGAGTCCCTGGCCCATGTCTTTTTTTCAGCATCATATCCAACCACATCTGTCTGCCACAGCCCAGTACAGGAAACTCCTGCCAACTTCCCATTCATTCATCTCATGAGCTGCAGAGCTTTCACACAGAGCCTCCAGAATACCCTTCATGCAGAGCTCTCCAACTTTTAGTTCTCTGTTTTCCTGGCCCATCACATTTGCCCAGTCCATCACACAGAAAATTGTTTTAGAACACGGTTGGGGAATCCATGGCCTTCCAGATGTTTTTTAACTTTATTCCCATGAGTTTCATCAGTATGGGCAATAGTAGGGCTGAATCCTCAGGTAGCAGCAGTTCTCAGTCTCTCTTCCCCATGAAGAGACTTCCTTAGGTAGGACTGCATCATATCCTCTGTGGCCATTCCAAATATTGGTCATAGGCTTCTAGAATCAAAGGCCCCTCCCTAAACTGCAGGATTCCATAGGATGTTGAAAGCAGATTAATAGCACTATAACAGCCTAGTGTGGAAATGGCCAAAGAGTTTAGTAATGATAGCAATAGCATGTGTATTTCTATACCGCTTATCAGCTAAGTGCTCTCTAAGCAGTTTACAATGTGTTAGCTAATTGCCCTCAACAAACTGGGTACTCATTTTACCAACCTACGGAAGGATGGAAGGCTGAGTCAACCTGGAGCCCAGCAGGATCAAACTCACAACCTTGTGGCTGAAGTACCAGCATTTAATCACTGCACCACCAGGGCAGTGGTTATGTAAGTGATGTCATGAGAACCCATATAGGCAATCAGTCAGTGTGAACAAGTCCTGCATATGAACATATCATGTTTATAACTCTCCCATACTAACACTGAAACATGACTGCAGGGACTATGACCACTGGTGGGATCAGGAGCATGGCCAGCAGATTTGATCCCATGCTGTCCTTATACCTGCATTTAATATGTAGGAAGTGTTAGCTGAACACCCCTACTAACTTACCCAAGGCCTCCCAATCAATATTGTCCCAGCTGAAATTCAAGGCAGAAAATGTACGGACCTCTTAATGACAGAGACTATGTATCAGTAGCTGAAAAGTGGACTCATGATTCAGTGGGCAAATAGCTTCATTACAAAAGCAACAACAAGTAAGGCCAGAAAGTCCTCAATGAACCACCGCCAGTCTCTAGTGTGGACATTACTGAGCTATGCCACTACAGCTGGTGTGGGAAATGTGTGGTCTGTAGGCCAAGCGTTACCCTTGTGACATCAAAGTGTAGCCCCCGAAACCCTCTTGAAGTCCCCCAAAACTTGCAGAAATTGTCCAATTTTCCATCCCCAAACCAGCCAAATCGATCCAAAATCAGCTTCAAATGTGGGGGTTTATTTCCCCCTAACTTCTCAAAGCCCCCACACACCCCAAAAAGAAACCCCAATACCCAAATCAGCCAAAATGGCAGACAGAAGTGATGTCACATTTCTGGATACTACGGAGCAGAGCACCATGGGACACAGAGGGAGGAATGGATCTCACCGCTCTACAGTTGACCACCCCTACACAATATGGACCAGTGGTTCCACTGAGCAGATGGTGGCTTTCTAGGCTCACAATAACCTGCTGTAATCTGGTAGATGTTATTCAATACTATTCAGGAATCTAAGTGAACATTCAAGAAAAGAGGGATTCTAGCCCCATCTGCACCGGAAGATTAATATTTTGAATAGGAGACCCTCCATGATTCATGGAGGCTCTGTGAATGAATCCTGGAAAACTGGTTTTCCAGACTGAATGGAAAGGCCCCATGGATAGAAAATTTTCCTATTAAGAAGGTCATCCTCCATACAAAGAGGGCCAAGGAAGATGACAGTGGAGATGGGTGGAGCTAGCACACTCTCTCTCCTCATGTTTTTACTTTGCTGTGTTGTTGCTTTGTGCCTTCAAGTCATTTTTGACATATAGCAAACCTATCATGGGGTTTTCTTGGCAAGATTTGTTCAAAGGGAGTGTTGCTTTTGCCTTCCTCTGAGGCTGAGAGACTGTGAGGTACTCAAGGTCCCCCAGTGGGTTTCCATCACTGAGCAGGGATTCAAACCTGGTTTCTAGTTGTCATCAAACCACTATGCCACATCAGCTTTCAGTGTTTACTCCAATCCATGACACCTGAATAGGACTCCTATGAATAAGATATACTCAGAGGATTCAAGGTTACTGTGTGATCTAAAGTTCTCTGCCTGTTCTACAGGCAACTATGGCCATTTCTGCACTACTGAGGACAAAGAACTCTCTGCTGAGAATTCTAAATGCCCCTCCCTAAACTGCAAACCCCAGGATTCTGTAGGATGTTGAAAGTGGAATAATAGCACTATAAGAGTATAGTGCAGAAATGGCCTATGTGGAGGGCTGAGGCTACCCCTTGTCCCTGCTCCATTCCCTTCCCTCTGTGTCCACAGGCTGCTCCCACATGTCCTAGAAGCACTGGAAGTGATATGATATCACTTCTGGCCTTCATTTTTCTTTGTTTCAGAGTATTAGGGACCCGGAGGAGGGGTACAACCACCATGTTTACAGAAGGTTTGGAGATGTTTAGGACTGTTTTCAAGTGAAAATGGCCTAAAAATCATACCAAGGTGTGGTTTGGGAAGTTTCTAGAGGGCACTGAGGTGCTGCAAAAATGGGTCCCCACGTCTGCTTGTTGTCCATGGACTGAACTTTTCCAAACACTGTTCTATGGGCAAATATAAATGGCGTGCAGACACCACCAGTGTTGGCTTGATTTTAAGATTACTGTGAGTAGCACTTCAATAAAATTTTAAATCTATTTTTTAAAAAAATCTTCAAGTGTTGCCTGAGAGTTCTTCAAGAAAATTGTTTCAATGCTTGTCAAGTGTCTTCTTCCCACTTCCACCTCCCCCTCCCCAAACCTTTTGAGTTTTCCACACTGGAGCTGTTGCTATGATACATCATACCCATTGATATCAGCAGACAACATGACTCATTTCATGGCCAGGAGAAGGCATGACAAGGACTTATCAGAGCGGGAAATTAGAAAGATGCTGTTCCAGAAAACCATTAGCATAAGGCACCTCAATGTAATTTAAAGTGGTTTACGCTTTTAAGAAAATGACATACAGTTACAATACATGTTCACCAAAAAAATGTGTTTTGTGCTTCCTCAGGACAAATGTTCAGATGCTGAACAGCACAAAAATGGATGGCTGAAATCAACATTTGGTATTGTGATCAATATTTATCTGCCCATGCCTCACAATATGGTATGAAATCCTTTGAGTAAATGGGGATCAATTAGAACTTGGAAAAAAAATGTTGATTACTCACCCCAGATTTTTCATATAGCATAACCAATGACCATGATAACTTGAGGAGCGTGGGAACTGTAGTCCAAAAATAAAACAGTTATATGTTTTGGCCCATGTCTTGGAAAACAATTCAGCAATGATCTTAGGTAGTGCTGCTGCTTTTCTGCAGAGAAGATATTTTGTTCTTCAGAGTTACAATACAAAAACAGAAGATATATGACAACTGCAGTTGTTCATTAGCACTAGGAAAAAATTTTCATCCTTGATGAAAAAAGAAGATATCTTAACACATCAACACACACCATCAAGAAAGTCAGCTGCTATGAGATTGGTTTTTGTACATTTTTTACAAATCATCATCATCATCATCCAAATAAAAGTGTGCACAAACATTCCACATAGAAAACTATGGCTGAGATTCTGCACCACACTAACAAATTGTAAAAGTTTACTAGCTATAGTTACATCTTATTCCCTGCTCCCTCTCACTTGACCAATAATCTAGCAGTCCCCACTGGCCGTTCAGTGGCCATGAGAGAACAGTAGCAGAATGAGGTCCAACCAGGCAGCCATCTGGTTATATTCCTAGAACTACCCACAGAAAGATGATGTCATCCACCTGGTCCTCTGGAGGACATGAGAAGTTCAAGAAAATGTTTTTTCTTTCTTTCTGTACACAGCAGTAAGAATGCAACTACCTGTCCCTTGTACTCGCCCTGTGCTCCCTAGGCTACTGAATGTCCATGGCAGGGTGTTACCCTGTATGTTGGGGGTCCCGGGAGGGGAGCCCAAATTACCAAATAAAAATGCAAGATGGGGGAAATTAGACTCGAGCACTCTCCTAAGCTAACGAGAGGCAGGGTAATTTTAGCTAGGATCTTTCACCCTATGTCTACGGCGTCAGGTCAGAGAGCGAAGCCAGATAGTTCTAAAGTAACAAAAATAGCAATTTTATTACAAGACAAACAACAAACAAGACAACACATACACATCACTAACTAGAAATAGAAATGGAGAGTTTTCGGGGGAGTAGGTAATATGGCACCTTTTCTCATAGTCCTGGAAAGAAGAGGAGGTTGCAGGGGAAGAAACTCACCGCGGTTCGCTGAGGGGAGCTCACTGGACAAACCAACAGCAAGGCGGGATGGAAGTCTAAAGTAGTCCAAGTAGTCCAAGCAGTCCAAGCAAGTGATCCAAGGAGTGCTCGGAATTGGGGGGTTTTATAGGGTGGATTTTACCTACAGGCCATGTCATGCTCGGTGAGAACAAAGGAAATTTGGAGCTGGACAATGGCATTGGAAAAGGTCAAGTTTACATGATGAGCTTAGTGCTTGACAACAATAGTATGGCCAGTATGCAAGTGGCTCAACATAAAGGAATGGCTCGGCACTCGGCCGTGCGTCTTTGTGTAGATTCGCGCTGAGCAAGCCTGGTTTGCAAGAAGGTGTTCCTTGAAGCATTGGAGAGGCTTAAGTTGCCTGCCTAAATGAGGTTTGGAATTTACAACCATTAACAGCCGCACCTAATACGTGCTCATCCAGTGGACCTCTGCAAACACATGGAGCGGGGTGGCAGAGAAAGGTCAAGTAAAGGCCAAATTATTTGATATCAAAAGGATATCTAGTGCTCTCACCAGACATATCATAACCGTGGTAACAGGGAGGACTCAACCTGCACACAGTTAGGTAAGTCAGAGAGCATGTTGCAACAAATGGAGATATTGAATTCATCCATTTGCCACAATCAAAAAAAAATCCATACACAGTCATAATTTTCAATTATTTCACCAATTTTAAGTACTCACTCACTCACAGACACACACACACATTTTCTACAAAAGAATTTTGCCTAAAGAAGTTATGAAATGTAAGCAACAATTGAAAAATGCACAACTATTCAAGGAGAAGGAGTGTTGGGATCATTCATTCCTGTACACAGAAATAAAAATTTTATATCCCTCATTGGAACAAGTTCAGCTCTTTTATGTTTGACTGTCATGCAACTGTTAATGCAAACTGCCATGTCCATTAAAACAGTAGCAACCCTTGTCTATAGGCTTAGACACAAGCCACTTTCTACCAGCAGAACCCTCTTCTGACAGCTGATCTCAGCAATGTGCAGGGGAGAGCTATTTGCCAGCAGAACTGCCCTGCTGGCTAAAAATCTGCCTGCAGAAGAGTCCAAAAGGAGGCAGGGAAGGGTGCTACAGGGGAGGATCCAAGTAATATGTGATCCAAATTTTCTCCATTCCAATCACTTAATTTAAAATAGGGTGAGGATAGTCCTATGCGATTCCCAACATCCCTGTGTCTGAAACAGAGTCAAGTTTAGCATTAAACTGCAGTTCACTCAGCGGACTCTTTGTCATTTTGTCCATTTAGTATTGCTCTGGAAGTTAAAGTCCAACCTACCTACTAAGGTGTTTTTGATGACTCCCTTTCTTGCAGCTAGGAGGTGACCTTATCTAAAAGCATGTCTATCTCCAGGTCTTTGAGTGGACCAATAAAGAACAAAAAGTAGATTTTTTACCTGCTTTTTTGAAAAGAATTATATTAGAGCTTCATAATGTCTAGCATCATGTTTATGTCAAATCGAAAAAAACTACAAGATTGTTGCCAGGTTAATGTTCTGATCTAGAAAGGGATGAAAACAAAGATGCCATCACCACCAATATTCAGCAGGCTGGGAGCTTTCCTGAGAATAAGTGTGTGTAATATAAATGTTTGGGTATGCTTGGGGCTGGTGTCTGGGATGGGCACTTTTTTTTAGGTACCTGTTGAGGCTCATGCTTTACTAAGAGACCTAATGTCTAGAGTCTCTGTTTAGCACAAATGTTTTTACCTGCTTTCAAGCCCCCTAGACTGGATCACTGTGAAAAATCTAAATCAATCCCTGGGATCTCATATTGCCTTGAGATTCAGTCCGATTATGCCCATCAAGGGTCTGACATAGCACAGAGTTAATAAACTACAACTCTCATTATTATAAAGTACATGATTATAGACATTTTCATTAAATCATGAAATTAGACCAAGTAAATTGGAAGGATGCGTAGGTGAATTTAGGCACTGAGGCACTGATGAGTGCTTTATGAGCTCCACTAATGGCCAGTTTGAAAGTATCAGAAAGTACTGCAATCAACATCGCTCTGTTATTTCCATTAACTTCATGACACCTTTAATTGGATCCTCTTTCTTGCTGCGGAAAACACCTCCGCTTTTAAGTGCGTGGCGTCTCAGGCAGCGTGGCAGTCCTTATGCGTGGGAGGCTGTTTAGATAAATCAATGGAATATCACTTTCCAAAAGGGCCGCCTGATTCCTGAAAGAGGAAATGGCCTCTTGCGATCTTCTTCAAAGGTATAACTCAACACTCAAGGGATAAACAGCTGAAATTCACAGCAGAAAGCCTCTCAGTCTCCACTGGCAAGACATCCTCTTAAAGGAACACGATCAAAACACTACTTTTGTTGTATTACATTTAGCAGAGAAAAGAAATCACATCAAT
Source organism: Ctenosaura bakeri (assembly GCA_948474755.1). Classification (NCBI taxonomy): domain Eukaryota; kingdom Metazoa; phylum Chordata; class Lepidosauria; order Squamata; family Iguanidae; genus Ctenosaura; species Ctenosaura bakeri. The sequence continues at coordinate 252,877 of CAOLHI010002404.1, read as the reverse complement.
CCCTCACTTACTTGTTCTCTTCTTGAAAGCCCCAACTGAAATCCATGCTTAACCCTCAGCATGCTGATGGGTAGTTTGAGACTTCCTTATGAAACCTAGAAATGGTACAACTTGTACTTGGAAGCTGTGCTCCATTTGCATCTAGAAGAACAAAGCAGGACAAAGGATTTACACTCAGTAGCAAAAGGAAGGCAATTTCAGCCAAGTACAGGAATGAAGAGCCAGCATGGTATGGTGGTTTGAGCATCAGACTACAGCTTCAGAAACTTGGGTTCAATCCTCATTCAGCCATGGAAAACCTCTGGGGTGACCTTGAGTAAGTCATACTCTCTCAGCCTCAGAGGAAAGCAAATGCAAAGGCATTTCCCCCCCCAAAAGATATCTTGTCAAGTAAACTGGGTGATAAGTTCACCTTAGGGTTACCATAAGTTGGAAAGAACTAGAAGATGCACAACTACAACTGTCAGCGTTCAACGTCCTGCCCATGTTTTTCTGTCAGCATGGGAAGGAAGGCGATAGTACTTGTCCAAGAGGAGGAGGCAGTGGGGGGGGGTGTCCAATGCAAACAATCAAGGTGAAACAGCGGCGGAGCTTGGAGTGTGTGGAGGGGGGCAGGAAAGGCAGGACTACGGTCCATGGGGGCGTGGCCGCAGTGAGTAGAGGCATGGCCAGAGCATGTGGGGGCATGGCTATGAGTCCAGATGACCTCAAAACATTGCCGCCCCAGGGCAAAGCACTCCCCTGCCCTCCTTATTCCTATGCCACTGGAAACACTGAGCCAAGCTAAAGTCAAGGTCAAATCCAAAAGGTCCAGAATGCCGAAGGTCAGTCCAAAAGGGTCAAGAGAGCTGGAACACAAGGATTGTGGGAGACTGAGTAGTGATTTGCTACAAGCAAACAGCAAGCCGTGCCAACAGATTTATATAGCTGACAAAAACAAGTGTTCTCTTTACTCAATCTTGCCCAAACGACTTCCCTTTGAGCTGCTCATTTCTGTCTCGTCTGTGATTGGGGGGCTGGGGGGCAAAAGTGGATCTAATTCCTCTAAATTGTTGCTGATCCCCTCTCCCATTGGCATCAGTTGCAATAACTCTGTCTCAGCTTGTCTTTCAGCTGATTATGGTGTTTCCAAGATAGTTTGATCTATCACTGGTTTCTGGCACAATCAATTGCTCATCAACCTCCATCATCTATCACAACAACAGGAATTAAACATGCAACAAACCATATGCTGTTAAGCTTCATCTATTACTCTGGAAGGGCAAATATTCCTTCTATTTTCAAGATGGTTTCCAAGTCCATGCAATTTATTTTGCATATTTTCTTTGTCTTGAGACAGATCCCTGAAAACCACAATCCATTCTGGTGCAGTGAAGCGTCCCTCAGTTGAGTCAACCTACCTGTTCACTTATAATTCAAGAACTTATTTGATGGCTCTACTTTAGCTGAGACTAATCAATAGGATTCTAGCCTCTGCCCACTTGTGGTCCTTTCTCAGAGGGGGGAACTACTAGCACACATTTAGTAGCCTTATCATTGGCTGGCTTCCAGGCTAAGAAGTTCTCTCCCCAAGAAAACTCGATTGACCCCCTTTCTGCTCTGTTTTTACTGGCAGGCAAATAGCTTTGTATTTAAACAAGACTTCAGCAATATGTGTTTTATATTTTTTAAAATTATTTTTAAATTAACGTTTTAAAGGTAATGCTTTAATTGGAAATTTGTTTTATTGCAATTTAATTTTTTATACCTGCATTGGCTTTTTTACTGTTTTGATTTAAAAGATACTGTAAACCACTTTGGTCCCACTGTGAAAGAAAAGAGGGGATTTAATTCAAACAAATAAATAAACAATTAAGAGCGTTCATTTGGTATTACAATCCTACCCTGAGCTGACTTCCATATTCTTTCTCTAGACTTTAGGTGCCTATCAGTATGCCTAGGTGCCACTCACCATGCTGGCTTGTAGATTATGGAATTTGTACAGTCAGCCCTCAATATCCATGGATTCTATATCCAGGGATTCAACCAATCAGAGCTTGAAAATATTCAAAAGAAATCTAAAGCACAAACTTTGATTTTGCCATTTTATACAAGTGACACCATTTTACTATAGCACAGTATATAATGGGATTTGAGCATCCATGAATTTTGTTATCCACCACTAGCTGGTGTCCTGGAACCAGACCCTAGTGGATATGGAGGGCCAAATGTAATCCAAATAAGGAACTTTTCCAACTACATGAGGTCACCACTTGTTACATATGACTGAAAGTGAATCAGAACCAGTGGGTTTTAAATCTACAAGAGTTTTAGATCTATATTTAAGCCAAGGTCCACAGATTTTTTTTAATCTATTCTAAAGTCTTTCAAGTATACACGTAAATTATAACATATGAATGAGAAAGAAGTAGGAACAGAGGAATCTGTTTTGTTTTCCTCCACAGTCCTTTAAAAAAAACTGAAATCTTTTGAATTTTTGAAGAAATAAAAGTAATTTGGTAAATCCTTATAAAAAATAGATGGAACAGAATTCTCAACAATGTGTTGTGGTCAGATTTAAACCTATCCTGACTATAGAGTGGATCATGCTATACCTGTATGTATAGAAATCAGAAAAAAATCAGATGCCTGATTTAAAAAAAAAAACCTTACTATCTGAAATCAGCACCATAGATATATGGATTTAAAGTCAGGATTTTTAAAGCTAAGCACTCAAGTTGTCTCTTTGGACAGGCAAATCTATTAGTTCCACTTTCGGCCCTTTTCTCACGGGGTGCAGAAATCGTCCGCTACGATCCAGGCAGGTTTTCCCTTAATCCCCGCTAACACGGACTGAAATTTTAGGAGCGTTCTCACGGCTCCATAGGGAAGAGGCTTAGGCAGCATCAATGCATTCACACAATATTACCATGGCCACTCCCGTAGGTGTCCTTTCCCCGCCCTGTCTGGCAGTGATTGGCTGTGCTCAATTTTTAAAAGAAACACTCTGAGCGTCATCATGGACGTCAGTATGCACACGCGTCCCCTTACATCCTCCGATGAATCCCCCCACCCTGTCCCCCGCCTTTCTTTGGAGCCGCCATGGAGACGTTTTCCCCCCTCTGTCTTTTCGCTTGCTTTCTGCTGTTTTGTGTATGGAGCACGAGCTGCTGACGAACATTGTTGGGGTGCTAGCCCCGCCAATGACGGTCCTTTCAGCCTTGATAGCAGCACTGGAAAGCATTGGGGGCGGTCTTGTCACTTCTGCTGGCCACACCTAAATCCCTCCCTCTCTTGATCCCCCGCACGAATCAGTACGCACCGTCGCTTTTTCACGAAACAATGAGCGCGGATTGGAGGAAAAAAACCACATTTCTTCCGGTTTTTAAAAAGTGCATGCGAATGCTGGATGGTGGCTTCCCTGCGCGGATTGAGGTGAGAATCAAAAAAATTAATTGCAACCCGGTTCTTTCTAAGGTGCAAAAGGCCCCCGTTTGAGGTTGACCTGGGAAGATTTAATTACCCTGTGAGAAAAGGGCCTTTCTTCTCTATTTGGTGCTTTTAAAAAAAAGCTCACTTCCTTTCCATAGAATTTGTGAAGAAATTTGCAAATATTTAGAAAGTTATATTTTAGTTTGTTTTTCTTTAAGATTTATTATACGTGGGCAATTTACAACCCTCCTGATGATTGTATTAATTCTAGCCAGCATAGCCAGCGGTGAGAGATCATGAAAGATGTAGTCTGGGAGACCCAAGTTGCTGAGAGACGGATGGAGAAAAGAACATTAAATAGACTTCTGTAGAATCCAGAAGACTTTGGCTTTTTGTTAAACACTTATTTGCCTAACTTCTTGGCTTAATGACAAGCTGCAAGGAACCACAATTTGACATCCTATGGTCAGTTTAATCTCCAAATTAATGGTCTGTTCACTTTGATGAAGAGTGGGCTTTCTAGCTATTTAATAAATATGGGGAAAAGCATTATATCATATGGTCTATGGGGTTCTGACTTCTTCCTGAGTTAACAGCCCAGCCCTGGTGATAACACATCCTTTAGTAATGGTGATACATGACTTACACCCTTTTTTGCACAGCATTTGCCATGCAGAAGGGCCCCTCTAGCATCACACAAATGTGAGAAGCAGTGCACACGATGCACTCACAATTGTGCAACGCTCCAGGGGCTGGCAGGCACCGACTGCGCACTTTTCCATTTTTGACTGTGAGCCAAAAATGGTGCGCGATAGCGCATCACTCCAGGGCCCTGCGTGCACTTGCCATGCGTGTGTAGCTCCAGAGCTGCAGCACTCACGCTTCCTGCCCCAGTGCAGCCTGAGAAATTCCTAGGCTGCACTGAGGAAGGAAGAGGCGGGGCTCTCATGCAAGCAGGTGGCAGCTGCAGAGATGAAGGAACTGGGACTCAAGACCCTCTCGCTAGAGGCTGCTTGTGTGATCCCCACACCCCAGCTCCGCGAAAAGGTGCATTGCGGAAAGGGCCTTAGTTACAACCCACTGAGATTTATTGTAGCATGCTACATATGTGGCTGCCTTAGAAGAATGCTTGGAAACTTCAGCTGGTTCAAACAACTACAGCCAGACTATTGATCAGGTCTAGCTATAATAAGTATGCATTACCATTTTGTTTCTAAGCATAACTGAGAGTGCTGTTTATGACCTGTTAAGTCCTGTACAACTTGAATCCAAGTTATCTTAAGGGCTGTGTTCTGCCCTATGAGTTTTTCCAAGTTTTAAAATCTGCAGGGGAGGCCTTCTTTCCATCTCCATCTCATCAGCCTTTCACATACAACTAGTGGGAACATAGGAGAGAGCCTTCTTGGTGGCTGCTGGTGAAATTCCCTTCCTAGAGAGGCTAGACTGACACACAGGGTCTTTCCAGTGGCAAGCAAACTTTGGCCATTTCCACACTACACTCTTATAGCGTGATTATTCCACTTTCAACATCCTATGGAATCCTGGGGTTTGCAGTTTAGAGAGGGGCCCTGTTATTCCACTTTCAACGTCCTATGGAATCTTTGGGTTTGCAGTTTAGGGAAGGGCCTTTGAGGCCCTTCCCTAAACTGCACACCCCAGGATTCCATAGGATGTTGAAAGTGGAATGATTGCGCTATAAGAATATAGTGCGGAAATGGCCTCTGTTGGTTTGCTTTGCTTTGCTTTGGTTTGGTTCAACAGGCTTTTGTAGGCTAACTGCTCATGAAAGTAAGGCTTTAAAAAATGTGCTGCATTGTCTGTATTTGTTGTGGTTGTTAAATGGATGTGCTTCTAAATTGCTTTTAATTCTATTTATGCTTTAATTACAGTCATCCCTCTACATGCACTAGGGTTAGGAGCACAGGACCCCCATGTAAGTGAAAAAAAAATGTGAATAACTCCAGACCCTCACAGACTATATTTAACACACAAAAAACCTACGATCACCATATCCAACCCACTGTGGATTCCTTTGAGGCATCAGCGTTCCTTCACAAGGCAAAAGTGGGTGGCTGGTGGGGTTGACTGCCACCTCCACTGCTGCCCCACATCATTTTCAATAGGGACTTAACAAGCTTCATTCACAGTTTCTCAGTCTCATAAGGCCTGCAGTCCCTATTAAAAATGGCATAGGGAGGCAGCAGAGGTGACAGCAAATAATGTGTGAATAATCAAATCTGGAAAAATGAAACCTGCAAATGTGGAGGACTGACTGTATATTGTAACTTTTCTGTTTTACTCATATGGACTTTTACTTGTACTTGTATACCCAGGGCAAGGAAAAAGATGAAATACAAATAAATCAAAATTGAGGTGGGGGGCTCAGGTAACTCAGGATTTCTGCTACATAATGGGTATAATCCTATATCATGCAGGGTAAATGTGATGCTCTGCCTAGGCAGTTTCACATCCCTCCTGCTTCCAGCTTTAAGCATTGGTGTGCATTGCCATGGTCACTTCCTGGCTGGGGCGACAGAAAAGAGTTAACCAGGCAGCATCTAGCAGAAATTTGTAGCTGGCGGAAAAGAACTGAAGTTGCCCTCCTGGATCTTCCGTTCATCAGAGATCCAAAAGGGCAAGATCAGTTTTCCTCTCCCACCTACAGAACTACAGCCAAGACATGGTTCTTCTTGAGCATCTTCTCTCCACCACCACCACTCCCACGCACAATCCAATAAATGGCCATGACAGTGCACTGCAAGCACTTGGAAGCTGCCTTGGCAGCAAGGTGAATATTGAACAAGGAGATAGTGAATAACTCCTTCTGCAACTTTGGCCCTTTCCACACCCGGCTATTAAAATGGCGCAGAGCGACCTCCGACAGAGGTCTTCTGTACCTTGGAGTGGACTGGGGCGGACTACTTTTTGTAGTTCCGCACCTCCGTCTGGTTCGGAGCGACAGGAACTGGTCGCTCAGCGTGCTTTTTAAAAACCTCTTTTAAGAGGTTTTTCAAAAGCACGGAGCATGCAACTCCGTGTCGCTCCATCACTGCACTTTGGTGCAGATTTGCAGGAGCGCACTAGTGCATGCCTGCAGATCTGCCAGGAGCGGGCTTTAAGCTGGTGAGCTTCTCCAGTTGGTGGAGAGCCGCCACCAACCGGAAGCCGCCATTTTGGATGCTGGAGCAGTGCAGAGTGATGAGCGCACACTGCTCCTCGTCCCGACAGACTCACCCGGATGCTGAAGAAATCCAGTGAGTCCCATTTTTGCGTGGTTCCTTTCCTACGTGCGGAAAGGGCCTTTGAAACAAGTCTATACACATGCATAACTTCAGGTTACACATAGGCTCTTTTCGCACGGGCTTTCCCGAGCGAAATAGCCCCGTGAGCCGTGCGGGAGTGGGAGCGCCGCTCCACACGACGCACTCCCACTTCCGGCGCTCTCACGAGGCTGCAGTGGCACGAGCGCGGGGTTTTTGATTTTCGCTTCCAAACGAAAATCACCCCGCACTCGCGCAACGCTCCCGGCGCCCACCCGCACTTACCTGTTGTGCGGTGCATCGGAGAGGCGGCCGGGTAGCGCTTCCTTCCCTCCTCTCCTGCGGAAGGAAGGGGTGGGGCGGGGCGCTTGTGTGACAGATGCGATGGCATCCTGCTTCGCGTGGGTGGGGGGCTGCTCGCGACAGCCTCCCGCTTCGCGCGCGCGGGGGGACGGGCGCGACTGTCGCTCGCTTCCCGCGTGCGCGGGGGGCGGCGCGAGAGGCTCCTGCTTCTCGTGCAAGCGGGGGAGGATGGACGCGCGAGCCGCCTCCGCCTCCGGGACGCTGCTGCTTCCCCGCTTGTTCCTTCGCCTGCGGAAGGAACGAGCGGGGAACCGGCAGGCTCTCAGAAGAGGCTTTTCGCGCAAGCTGCCCACCCCGGCTCACGCAAAAAGCCTCAGTGCGAAAAGGGCCATAGACATATCACCAACAAGATTCTAGCTGAAGGGGTGTGTGTGTGTGTGTGTGTGTGTATGTAACAGTACTAAATAGATTTTGGTTTCATGCAGTGATGGGAGAGAAAACTCTCTTCCTGTAGCTACCTGAGAATCTTTTTTTTAAAAAGAAATCTAGGACAGCCAGGCTGTACATGTGCCACTAATATATCATCCATGAGTAGGCTGGGATGATAAGCACTTCATTATGAAATTACAATGTCCTAGTGAATACTACATTGCTTTTGACACAATAAACATTTCACCATATGCCTAATGTGGCTGCAAAAATGCAGCTGACTGACAATCGCTTGTCGAAATCTGGATTGCATACTAAACACCCTAGAAGTGCCTTCTCCTGGGCAGAGTGCGTGTAAATAAATGATCACAAGTATTATGCTTCAAACAACTGGCTTCTAAGGGAGAAAAAAAACTAGAAGGAGTATAATATTGATGTACCAGCCTAACAAAATGCTGCTGGTTCCTTTTACAGTCATTCTAACCATTGACAAGTTTTTCCACCATGAAATCTGACATGATCAGGACTGTACTATAGTACAGTACGGGGCAGGACGGGGGGTGGGGGATGGCCTGAATTCTATTCTTAAGACCTTTCTACACTACACTGTAATAGTACTATTTATTCCACTTTCGCCATCCTATGGAATCCTGAGGTTTGCAGTTTGGGGAGGGGCATTTAGAATTCTCAGCCAGAGAGCTCTTTGGCCTCACTGAACAATGAACCCCAGAATCCACAGGATGTTGAAAGTGGAATAATAGCACTATAAAAGTGTAGTGCAGAAATGCCCTTAGTCTCAACTACAGTAGACCCATTAAATCATGGGGACTTGTCTGCGCCAACTCAATAGTTTATTCAATGGGGCTGCTCTAGTCAGGACAAACCAAAAGAATACAGGCCAGTATCTTTACTCTACTGTTGCCTAACTTCTCTCATTAGAAGCCTTTGGTAAATCTAGAACTAAAGCCAGTAAACCAATGTTGGACCCAGAATTCCTATTTGTACAGCCCCTTAAGTCAGCCAGATGAAGGCTTTTCAGTTCAAGACTCAACTATTTATACTATTATTTTATACATATAGAGTATATATAATAGCTATTAGGAACGGCATTATAATACAGAGAAAAGCAAAGAAAATTATAATGAAGGGAAGTACAAAAAACAGACTGATACTTTTAATTTATTGGACAACAAGGATACGGGTTCAGATTTACAGGAGTTTTGTTTTTTTTTAGTGTGTGTGTGTGTTTTGTATTTTGTTTTTGGTTTTAGTTTTAGAGAAATTAAGTCTGGTTTTTTTTTTTTTGAGGCTTTGGAATATTCAAAATAGGAGCAAGAATCCTTCAAATATTCAGACAAAATTATGGAAAATATATATAAACAGGTAAATGTAATGTAATTGATGTTCAAAGATGAAGTATTTGATGTATATAATGGAAGCTTTTGTTTATCATGTTTTATATTTGTTTATTATGACTTAAATTTCAATAAAAATAATGGGGGGAAAAAACTCAGCTATTTAATATGTACCAATCTGAGAGCTCTGCTACTTGTGTGGTATCCGCACTACACAATTATGGCACTTTGATGTGACTTTAATGCTATAGCTCCATCCTATGGCATTCTGGGATTTGTAGTTTGCAGAAGTATTCAGAATTTTCTCTCAGAGAATTCTGGTGCTGTAGGCTAGGGGAGTGCATTAGAGAAGTCTAAGTACCGTGCCAAAACTATAAATCTTAGGACTCCACTTTTAACTTTTGGAAAACATTTTTGTGTTTTCTTGTGCCGTATTGTACTATTTTGTTCTTTCCAATGGTTTTGTGCTAAAGCAATAAGACTGAGTTGAATTGAAAATCCCTTCACTTCCTGATTTGAAAAAGGCTTCCTGTCAGAGGCCACAAAATGGAGTCAATGGGCCAGACACGGCTCACATTTTGTACTTCCTCTGTCCCTTGCCCTGGAAGATGAGAGGGGCCTTATTAAGTCAAAAAAGTTTTCTTTTATTTAAAAAGTGTGGGGATTTGAAACAGCATAGCAGTAGGTGCAACACGCCGAGGGAGCATGTGTCACCCCCTCCTTAAGCCTCTGGGAAGTGCCCACCCTGGCTTATAACTGTGTACTGTACCTTTTGGAAGAAAAATGTATCCTGGGGCTGTAAAACAGCTGGAATCCTGTTGGGGACGTACATTTTTGTAAGTGGGTTTATGTCTGGAGGAATTAGAATTGGGCAGTTCTCGAATGTTCATATCCAGTAAAGGGCTGCTGTTAGATGATGTTTGGGGGGATCCAGTAAAGTGGCCAAAGCACGTTGGGACTGATTGTGCATCAGTCCCATTGTGCGTTAGGACAATGCCTAGGGAGTGTCAATGCAAATCAGAATACTCTTGCTGGTATGCTACCACACATCTTCACAATTCACTAACAGGTTTTCTTAGGCCCTTTCCGCACCATACTTCAATAGTGGGTTGTTCTGTTACAACCCCAGCATTGCCATTTCCATGATGGTGTCAGATTAGGAACACTCTACCACATCCTTTCGCCTTAAGCGGACGCATAGTGTTATTGCCACCGATGTTCCCTCCACACTACAAGTATCATTGGCCAGTCCCCTTTCCCTGCCTTTTCCCCACCCACAGCTCCTGATTGGTTCGTGTTTTGTTCTGTTCCCTTTACGCATGCTTTTTTTTTGCGCGAGCGCCCCTTGAGCATAGCATGAGTGGGAGCGGCGCTCCGTATGACGCACTCCGACTCGCGCGACACTCACGAGGCTAAAGCGGGGCACGCGCACAGTTTTTGATTTTTGGCTTTAAGCCGAAAATGCCCCCTGCTCATGCAATGCTAGCGGCGCGCTCGCGCACTTACCTCTGTGCGGTGCGTTGGCAAGGCGGCCTGGTCGCTCTTCCTTCCCCCCACGCAGCCTACAGTTCCCAGACTGCGCTGCGGAAGAAAGGGGTGGGGTGCTCGTGCGACAGTCACGCTTAACAGGAAGCCAAGTGGAAGGAAGAAGGGCTGTCGTGAGTAGCTCGCGCGAATGGCTGCTCGCGCGAGTGCCACTCCCCGCTGCCGCGACAAGGTACAGTGCAAAAAGGGCCTTTGTGGGTTTTTTTTTTTAAGCCATTGTAACATCATGACACGCCGCTATACTATTGCCTTTGTGTGCTATAGTGCTAAAAAAATTAACTCAAAGGAGAGATTTACAATAAACATGGAGAGGTGGTAGATTCCAAACTTGCCACACCACTGAGTCACTGAGGGAGGGACAAGCTGCGAGTACAGGAAGCACTATCAAGCGCTATTGTGGAACCGTACTGATCCAGCTGGTGGGATTGTGGTGCCAAAGGAGGCTCTTAATAGATTTTTTTTTCTGAAAACGAAATGGAGCTCATTTGCAGTGCTTGGGAATGGGATAGCAGCTGATAGCGATGACATTGTGTGGTAGCACAGCTCTCAGACCAGGAACAACCCGCTGCTGTGGCAGGATGATGACAACGTGCGGAAAGTCCTTAGTGTCTCTGCTGCATAGCTAAATAGACATATGCAATGATATTGGATTCCAAACAAAATTTGAAGTATATTACAACAACTGCATCATGTGGTGTTACACCAGATCACAGGAAAACTGCACAAATGAAAGGAGTTAATGGCTTGAAATTCCCTGGCACACTAGTATAAGATATGCAAACACTGCTCATTTCTATTTGCGTACTACCTCTGCTCACTTTAATATCCTGCTTCTCTCTCCTCTGCTCATTCATTCAGACACAGATCTACTCAAGGCAATACCCGGCTCTATTCCTTGCATTCTGTTTGTACGGAGCTTGCAGAAAGTTAAAAGAGTTTGTGCACTGTGGCCTTTCTGCATCGTAAATATTAAATGTTAATGTGCACGTTCCATCTGGAAGCCACTTCATTTTCAAATTCTCCCTCCCATAATAACCAATAAGAGAGAGATCGTTATGGGGAGGAAATTTTATTTTGGCACATTGAGAATGTGACCTATAGTATGCTACATATGCAAAATATTAAGGAGAAAGGTTTTATCAGCCAATCTTTCTTTATCGTTGCTTATTTGCAAAGAATGAGGGAAATAAAATACATGAGGTAGTAAAAATAAAACATGAGCAGGGCCTAATTTAATGCTGCGACAAAAATTACCTTGTTCACTTTTCTGATAAAGCTGAATACTAGTTTTCTAGCCTGGATCTATTTTCTTTTCCCTGTGTGACCTCAAAGACTCATAATTTTATAGAACTGACGTGTGAATTGTGTGGCTCTCCAGATGTTATTGGATTGCAACTCACAACATTCTTCAGTATTTTCTATGCTTACTAGGGCTGCTGGGAGCTGCAATCCATCAGTATGTGGAGACTTGCAAAATCCCCATCCCTGCTATAGGGAAAGACTTCAAGTCAATGACATGTTATGCATATGATGGATTACACATACAAGGGCCTCAACATATACTTATTATACTTAGGCCATTTCCACACTGCACTGTTATAGTGCTGTCATTCCACTTTCAACATCCTGTGGAATTCTGGGGTTTGTAGTTTACTGAGGCCAAAGAGCTCTCTGAGAATTCTAAATTCTAAATGCCCCTCCCTAAGGCCCTTTTCGCATTTAGGCTTCTTGCTCGAGCGGGGGAGGGCGGCTCGTGCAAGAAGCCTTCTCCGGGAGGCTGTCGCTTCCCTCCTCCTTCGTTCTGCATGCCAAGGAACCAGCGGGGAAGCGGCAGCCTCCCGGAGGCGGCGGCGGCGGCTCGCGCGTCCATCCCCCCCGCGCGCGCAAGAAAGGAGCCTGTCCCTTCCGCACCCCCCGCTCGCGCGAGAAGCAGGAGCCGCTCGCGCCGCCCCCCACACGCGCGCGAAGCGACAGACAGTCGCGCCCGCCCCCCGTGCGCGCGAGAGAAGTGAAGGCAGTCGCGCCCGCCCCCCCGCGCGTGCGCACGCAAAGCGGGAGGCTGTCGCGAGCAGCCCCCCGCCCGTGCGAAGCAGGATGCTCTCGCATCCGCCGCGCTAGCTCCCCGCCCCGCCCCTTCCTTCCGCACGGGCGGAGGGAAGGAGGCGCGACCCGGCCGCTTCCCCGACGCACCGCACTACAGGTGAGTGCGTGTGGGCGCCGGGAGCGTAGCGCGAGCGCGGGGTGATTTTCGCTTGAAAGCGAAAATCAAAAAACCCCGCTGCAGCCCCGTGAGAGCGCCGGAAGTGGGAGTGCGTCGTGCGGAGCGACGCTCCCACTCCCGCACGGCTCACGGGGCTATTTCGCCCGGGAAAGCCCGTGCGAAAAGGGCCTAAATGGGAAACCCCAGGATTCAAGAGGATGTTGAAAGTGGAGAAGTATTAATTACACCCTACAAACATGTAAAGGAGGAACAGTGAAAGGGCAACCTATGGCCACCATGTGCCTCAGATGCACACATAATTTTTTTAAAATTGGGAGACACCGCTACAGACCTTTCTGGGGAGGATATGAGTGGTTATTCACAGATTATGGAACTCTCTTTCACAGGAGGCCCAGCTAGCCCCCTACATGATCTTACTTTCCACCAGAAAGCTATGATCTTTGTATTTAGGCAGAAGTTTGACTTCTAATAATATGATAGTAGGGTATTTGGAAGAGGCATGCTGTGTTTTTGCCTTGTATTCTTATATCCATTCAGTAGTTTTTATAATCTATTCTAAACTGCATAATCATAATGATTAAGAATTGTGATTTACTCTTTTTAAAAAAATTGTAAAGTTCTTAACTTTTTTTATTTTAAATTTCATAAGCCACCTTGGATGCCATGCCAGGAGAGAGCTGGGGTATAAAAATTAATTCATTCATTAATTAATACATAAGTAAATAAGCAAGCAAGAAAGCAAGCTATGGAGACATGCCTCTGTAGTTAACGTTTCCTAACTCTACCCTCAAAACCTAACTTTTAAGCAAAGCAGTACCCCCAACACATTCAGCTACAGGAAATATTTGAAGGCATATCATGTCAAGGAGAGAGCGGGCTTGTTTTCCACTGCTCCAGAGACTAGGACAAGGAGCAATGGATTCAAGATGCAGGGAAGGAGATTCCACCTGAACCTCAGGAAGAACCTCCTGATGGTCAGAGCTGTCTGGCAGTGGAATATGCTGCCTCGGAGTGTAGTGGAGTCTCCTTCTTTGGAGGTTTTTAAGCAGAGGCTGGATAGCCATCTGTTGGGAACACTGTGATGGGTGTTCCTGCATAGCAGGGGGTGGGACTGGATGGCCCCTGTGCTCTCTTCCATCTCTATGATTCTATTATTCTAAATGAGCTGGACACATGACTGCTTATCTCCCTAGTCTCCAACAAATTGGAAATGGCTCTGTTGGGGAGCTGCACTGCTTAAAAGATAGGTTTGGGGAGGGTTTTCTCCATTGTTTGCTCCAAAGAGAGGTCTGACCTACTCAACCACCCCCAAAGTGAACTGTGATGGCGTGAGCCTGCCTTATTCCACTGTAATTAATGAACAAAATGCCAGCCTTTATGTCATTACTGAAAAGAGCTTCCACTAGTGGCAATAGGAGTTGTTACATGTTGACCCCCTTTTTCACGTCTTTTGCACTGGGACTTTTTTCAGAACTAGAACTGACTTGTCGTCTTCTTCATGTTTGAAAAAAGGACCCTCTTGAGCTTAAAGGAACTCACTGGAGGAATGGGGCATAGCAAATTTGCCTCCCATGGCCTCTAGAGGTTGCAAGGGAACTTTGTTCAATTAAAGAAACTTCCTACCCACACCTCACAAAAACTGGAGTTGTGGAGAAAGATGTATCCCTCTGAGATTTAGCAGACGATGCGTGTAACCCCCAAACCTATGGAAGAAACCCATTGTTGGTATAAAATGTTATTTCAGACAGGGAGTATCAGATGCTGGCAAATAGATATTCTCTTCTGTGTCCCTCCTGATAGATTTGTATGCGTAATTTTACACTGTATTCTTTAGCACGCCTAGCCAATCAGGGATCACATAGCCAGCATAATCATACACTGATGCCACCTAGCCAATCAGATGTGGCTATGTGTCAAAAATCACAAAGCCATTTTACAGCGAAGGCAATTCTTCTGGCCTTCACCGGCAGCAAGGCATTCTTTTTGTCCTATTTGTGGTTTTGTAGTTCCTTATTTCAGAATGCAGAATCATAATGATAGAAGTAATCAGAATACTATCACCCACAACAAAAAGTATTTTTTAAAAAACCTCATTCAATCCCCCTCTTTAATTCAGAATTCATTCCTTTTCTCTAAATGGTCTTATTGAACCATTCGTGGAAGATTTGATCTGTGGCCTCTGATTATGGACTGTTCTGCACTACACTGTTATAGTGCTATTATTCCACTTTCAACATCCTAGGGAATCCTGGGGTTTGCAGTTTAGGGAGGGCCATTTAGAATGTTGAAAGTGGAATAATAGCACTATAACAGTGTAGTGTGGAAAAACCTTTGCCTTTTCCGCACTACACTCTTATAGTGCGATGATTCCACTTTCAACATCCTATAGAATCCTGGGGTTTGCAGTTTCGGGAGGGGCCACCTGGCCTCTCCCGAAACTGCAAACTCCAGGATTCCATAGGATGTTGAAAGTGGAATCATCGCGCTATAAGAGTGTAGTATGGAAAAGGCCCTTATGTTTGCCTGTTTAGATGTTGACTACTTGGTATCCTGGCCATTTTGTAATCTATAAACTAACAGAGATAAAGATTTGGAATCAAGACTGGGGCCCATGGCAAAAATAAACTGTGGCCCATTGCCAAGAACCAGTATGGAAACAAACCTGTTGAATCATGCAACTGCACAGACATAAGATGTTTGTAGCTTACACTGCAAGTACCTGGGCCACTTTGTAGTAGTAGAGCACGTACTTTTCTTACAAGAGGTCTCATGTTCATTCTCAAGTTGGGCTTGAAATCCAGGTGAACCACTGCCAGTCATGAGTAAGAATTTCATTTCTGTCTTCTTCTTTGTGAAATAAAAATGTCAAAATTTTCATATTTGGGATAGAAAGTACTTGCACTTTTTAAAAAAGTGAACATAAGAGAAACACAAACCAGTAGATTTGTCCATCTGAGCCCAAAGTTTTGAGTATGTAGTTCTTAACTATCAAGCTTTGAATTTTTGCATATTCAAATGTACTGAATTACATTTGCCACCTCCTTTTTTTTTTCCTTTTCTGAAAGGTTCTGCATCTTTAACATCTATTCAGCAAACAGATACAACATGGCCTTCTCCAAACTGGAAACAAGCTATTTCTGTTTAATACTGGACAGTGCCAGTGGGCAGGAATGAGGGGGAGTATTTTAACAACTTACAATTTTATTGAAATTTCATCTTTTTTTCCCTAGTGTTTTGTTTAAGCTCATAGAACTCACAGACCTATAGAACTTTCATGCCACTTTATTTGCCAGGCCTATATCCTATGGAATCCTGGACTGGTTTTTTGTTTGTTTGTTTGTTTGTTTTTTGAGATATTTAGAATTCACAGCGGAGAGCTCTAGCAACTACAAATCCCAGGATTCCATAGGATGCAGCCATGATAGTTAAAGCAGTATCAAAGTGTGTAGTGAAAAAGAACATTAAGCCAAAATCCTGTTGTTAAACTATACTGCCATAAATACCCTGGCATATGCAGTGGCAGCAGGAGTGAAAAGGCAATTGGCACTGTAACAGTGAAGGAAGTATGCCGTTAGAGGAAAAGCCTGCTTGGAGCCAGCAAATACTGGCTAAGATCCTATATCATGCTATGTAACATAAATCTCCATGTGCAGAGTTATCTTTGAAGGGATGTCATGTTGAGAAGGGAGTGGGCTTGTTTTCTGCTGCTCCAGAGACTAGGACAAGGAGCAATGGCTTCAGACTGTAGGAAAAGAAATTCCACATAAACCTCAGGAAGAACCTCCTGAGGGTCAGAGCTGTTTGGCAGTGGAATATGCTGCCTCGGGGTGTGGTGGAGTCTGAAGGTTTTTAAGGAGAGGCTGGATGGCCATCTGTTGGGAACACTTTGATGTGTGCTCCTGAATAGCAGGAGGTTGGACTGGATGGCCCCTGTGGTCTCTTCCAACTCTATGATTCTATAATCTACTGATTGTGCAACTCAGTCCTTGTTCTAGCAACAATCTAGAGCAACAGAACCAAGATGCTAAATGTGCTTGTGAGTGCTCAATCAAAAGCACATTGCATCTGTGCACAATGGGACCACATGTACCACATCCCTTCTGTGAGGCTTTTTGCACATTACCCGTTTGCGCAACTGGGGAGGGCGTCTTGTGCAAAAAGCCTCATCTGGAACGCTGCCGCTTCCCCACTCCTTCATCCCACAGGTTGCTTCCTGGTAGTGCGACCGTCGCGCTAGCGCCCCGCCCCTTCCTTCCGCAGCGCAGTCTGGGAGCTGTAGGCTGCGCTGGGGGTGGAAGCGCGGCCGGTCCAGCTCGTTCGATGCACCGCACGCAGGTAAGTGCGCAAGGGCCCTGGGAGCACTGCGCAACCGTGCAGTATTTTCGACTTAGAGCCGAAAATAAGAAAATGCGTGCACGTATTGCTTTAGTCGCGTGAATGGGAGTGCGTTGTATGGACCAACACTCCATTTACGCAACGCTCAAGGGGCCCTCGTGCTACAGAAACTGCGTGCAAAAAGGGCATGTGACTCTGAAGTAAATGTGGTGTCTCACATCTGACAGAAGTGTCCAACTGCTTCCATAGGCAAATGTAAGCATGTATGTGAGACACCATAAGGATTCCAGTCTTTTTCTGACTTTCCTCACCACAAAACACCCTCCAATATTTCATAGATGAAAACCTGGACACATATGGCCAAGCGACTTTAGAGTGTAGTCGAGAGGGCAAAAGTTATGAATAGGGAAGAACACAGAAGCTATGAGAGGCTCCAGCAGCTTGTTTTTTGCTTGAGCCTAATGGGAAGGGCAAGATTCTGACCTCTCCTTTTCTTTCCCCCTGCTGAGTTAATTGAGTACAAACTACTTCTCAATTTTTAAACTCGGTTTACAGCAGTTGGGGTAAGCCAAGATGAAAGGAAAAAGGGGAGGAGAAGAAAGAAACTGGAACATTTAAAATTCACTGAAAAAATGGGATGACAAGGGATTAATCAGGACTGTAGCTAACAAATCAGAACAGTTGAATGGTATGCCAGAACTGCATAAGTTTTCGGAAAAAACTGCAAACTCATATAGTGGTGTACCAAGGATTCTGGCCTAACACTGTGGGTGGAAAGAACTTGAAAACATTCAAATGTGAGCAAAAATGAAGACAGATTTCCCCATTTCTAATTTTCAACAGCACTGCAATAGATGTATTATTGGTCTGGCTTAGTATACGGCAGCTTCAGATGCTCTTATGAAGTCCGCATGGCATTTTATTAAACAACACAATCTCTGCAGGTCCCCAGCTCAGCTATTAAGCCTAATGTACATCAAGGTTCCATTAAACATGACACATAACAGTGGCAATTCACATCGCTCTCATCCACAGTGATGTTTACCTGAAGGCCTTTGAATGGATTTTGTTGAAACCCAAAGTAATTACACTGTAAAAGTTCAGCTTCTGTGCCTGTACCTTCTCTCTTCCTGAATAAATATTGCATGAGGAGAAAACACAGAAGGGCTGTTTATATCCATCACTTTTTAAAATTTACTCATATTCTCCTGCAATTCACTGTGGTGTATATATATAAAAAAATATCCTCAGGATGCATTATTCCAAGTCAGAAAGCACAACAGTGAGAGATAAAAGAACCCAGTATGTGGTTGCTCTGCAGAACAGATTACAAGCAATACTTTGCCATCATCCACAAAACAAAGCAAGCAACAACAACAAAAAGACGGGGAGAGCTAGGTTCACTCCTAAAATATTTCTTACAGATGCTATGATGCCTCCTTCGATACATTTCTTTTTAAAAAAAATTAGGCCATTTCTCTGCCAAAAGGCGTTTAAAGTGCTTGTTAACTTAAAAAAAACAAAAAAATTCCAAACTAAAAACTACAACAATATGCATAAAAACCATGAACTGTAAGAGCTGTGTCAGCCAGCAGGCTGACAAATGTTTCTATCTGTACATGGAGCCTTTTCCCCTTCTCAGCCTTGTCTGTAAGCTATATGTTTATAGGTTTGATCAGTAGGCTTGCAGGCAGGGCCGGCTCTACAATTAGACACTATAAGACATTTGTCTTAGGCAACAGACACTGGGAGGCAACAATGGCATCTCCGAACTGTTCCTTCTGAGCCCTTCAGCCATTCTCTTCATAGCCTATCTTGGGTCCTTTTCGCACACAGTTTTTTTTGTGCGAGGGCCCCTTGAGCATTGTGTAAATGGGAGCATCGGTCCATACAACGCACTCCCACTCATGCGACACTCACGAGCCTAAAGCGGGACGATCTCACATTTTATTATTTTTGGCTTTCAGCCGAAAATACTGCACGGTCGTGCAATGCTCGCAGGGCCCTTGCGCACTTACCTGCTTGCAGTGCACCGAACAAGCCGTCCCAGTCACGCTTCCTCCCCCAGCGCAGCCTACAGCTCCCAGGCTGCGCTGCGAAAGGAAGGGGTGGGGCGCAAGCGCGACGGTCGTGCTACCAGGAAGCGACCTGCGGAACAAAGGAGTGGGGAAGCAGCAGCGTTCCAGATGAGGCTTCTCGCGAGAGACGCCCCCCCAGCAGCACAAATGAGTAACGTGCGAAAACGGCCCTGCTCTCCTTGTAATGGAGGGCATCATGAAGGGACCAGTTCCATTGAAGTAATGCCAGTGGCGGAGCTTGGACTCCCCTTTAACTGGCTGTATCCTATGGAATCCTGGGGTCTATAATCTGTAGAGGCACTAAAACTTTCTGTTTGAGAATTCTAAACACCTCTCCCTAAACTACTGACCCCAGGATTCCAGAAGATGGCAGTTAAAGTGGAATCCTGGCACTATACTTCCATGGTGTGAAAGGACCCTAGGAGCCAGGGTGAACGTGGACACAGCTCAGGCACATTTCAGCTGCCTTCACATACTAAGGAAAGTGGTTATAGACTTCTTCTTCTCCAGGTACACAAGACCAGGTAGGACATACCCAGACAACCCCTGGAGCCAACTGGTAGATGAGGGTATAGAGCTACATAGCCAGCTACATACATATGTAATTCTACTGTGAAAGGAGCCTTGCAGAGAAAGTGGGAAAAATAAAGCAGTCACTACCACCTCAATGACAGTGTAAATACAATTGAAAAGACTTACTTCTACCAGCACAGTTATTAATTCTTGGCCTCAGTTGACTTTTATATGTAGAATCAAGAGGTGAGTTTCTGGTGAAAGACACCCAGCATGAGTGGGATTTCATGAAGAAGAAAGTGCTAAAATCACAATCACAATCACAAACAGTTCCATGGAAGAATAAAACTAGGAGATATATGAAAAAGCCTATGTGGCTGAACAGTAAACTCAAGTGGAAAGAAAAAAGAGCACATATAAAGAAAGGAAGGACAGACAAACCACCAAAGAAAAATACAAAAGTGTAGCCCAAACTTGCACTAATAGTGTAAAGCTAAAGCTCAAAATGGCTATACAAACAAGCAGCAACAAAAAGTTGTTGTTGTTTTTTTAAAATATGTTCCAAAGTGAGAGCGTGACAAAAGAAATGGTGGGACCACTGCTCATCAAGGATGGTAAAATGCTAATAGATCACAGTGATAAGACATAACTACTCAACACCTCCTTTGCTTCACCTTTTTTCCAAAAAGAAGACTCTGTACTTCCATGTATCTGCAGAACCTTTGGCAAGGAATCCAGGTTGCAAATTAAGATAAGGAGTTCATAAGGAATCACCTAGTTAACCTAAATGAGCTCAAATCTGCAAGGCCAGATGAACTGCATCCCAGACTATTGAAGGAAAATGCTTGCCATCATTTTTGACATATTGGACAATGAGTGAGTTGCCAGAGGACTGGAGACAGTGGCAGAGCTTGAAGTGGGGGGGCTACAACATGACCATTGTGCATGGGGGCATGGCTGCAGTCCATGGGGGTATGGCCAGGGCACATGGGATCATGGCCAGGGCATGCGGGGGTGTGGCTATGGGCCAGGATGCCCCAGAAACATTACTGCCCAGGGCGAATTGCCTCCCCTACCCCCACATCCCTACACAACTGACTGGAGATGGGCAAACATTGTCCCTCTCTTCAAAAAAAAAAGCAAAAACAAAGATCCAAGGACCTACTGACCTCAATGCCAGGAAAAATATTCAAATTGATTATGCAAGAGTCTGCCAGCAAGTATCTTGATGACAATGCAGTGATCAGCAGGAGCCAGCACGGGTTTATCAAGAAAAAATCCTCCCAAACTAGATTTACTTTTTTTTCCTATTCAGGTCACTAGTTTAATAGATGGTGGAAATGCTGTGTATGACAATTATCTGGATTTTAGCAAAGCATTTGGTAAGGTTCCCCATGATAATTTGATTACAAACTGACTAAATATGGAATAGATGGAAACGCCATCAGATGGATCCATAATTGGTTGGAAGAACATACTCAAAAAGTTGTCATCAGTGAGTGGGCTTCAGACTGGAAGGCAGTCTCAAGTGGAGTGCTGCAGGGTTCTGTCCTGAGGCCATTGGTCTTCAACATTTTTTATCAGTGATTTAGAGATGGGGCAGAGGGAATCCTTATCAAATTTGCAGATGATAAAAACTGAGAGGGGTAGCTAACACATTGGAAGAAAGGAATAAAATTTAAAAGGACCTTGATAAACTTAAAAACCAGGCTGTAATTAATGAAATCCAATAAACACAAAGGCAAAATTCTATATTTGGGCCACAACAAACAAATGTACGGGTATGGGATGTGGGATATTTGGCTCAGCATCACTACACATGAAAAAGACCTTGGAATTATTGTGGATGATAAGTTGTACATGAGCCACCAGTATGAAACTGCAGCAAAGAAGGAAAATGCTATTTTAGTCTGTGTTAATAGAATTATAGCTTCCAAATCAAGGGAAGTCCTATATTTTGCACTGGTCAGGTCTCATCTGTCAGTTCTGAGTGCCTCATTTTAAGAAAGTTATAGATATATTGGAGTGAGTTCAGAGAAAGGCAATGATGATGAAAAATGGTATGGAGAAAAAACATAGGAGGAAAGGTTGAAGAAGCTAGGCACATTCAGCTTGGTGAATAGAAGATTAACATGATCGTGCTCTTTAAATACCTCAAGGGCTGTCGCAAAAAGCAGGGTGGATGCTTGTTCTCTGCTGCTTCATAGGGTCTAATGGTTTTAAGTTACAGGAGGGTAGATTTTGAACTTTAGAAGGAACTTCCTGACAGTGAGAGTGGTTTGGCAGTGGAACCAATTGTGTACAGAGGTGTTGGGGGTCTCCTTCTCTTGATGTCTTCAATAAGATACTGGACAACTACCAGCTGGAGACCCTGCATGGAGCAGGGGGTTGGACCTGATGGCCCATGGCACCCCTTCCAACTCTATGATTCTATGAAATCTGGCATATTTTAATGCATATGCTTATTTAAGGTCCACAGTCAGGTACTGAGGTTTTAAAGAAAAGTAACTTGGCCTTGGAAGATTTTGTACTATTTTGTTAAAATGCCACTTAATCTAGCCTCCATGTTTATAGAATTCTAAATGTTTGAACTTCTCTCAAGATGATTCTTTAAAGTATATTTTGCTCCTCTTTTCATTATAGAAAAGCAAGGCCTTCTTTTGAAGATGAATGCTAAGCTGGAACATCAGTTTTACTTTTGAACAGAGAAGATTTTCTTTGCCTAAGCTTCAGCTTCAATCCATCCTTGTCTATTAGTTTTTCCAGATCTCTTTCTCTCTCACTCCCATTCCCTCACTCTTCTTTTTGAAGGTATGCAAATAAAATGTTGAAGTTTAGCCTTTACCTGATCCTTCAAACTGAAGTGGGAAGATTTTTGAAAAAGACAGAACAAAATGAGGCTGAACAAAATGCCAGGAGAAAACAACTGGCATGCTGGAGATGCAATCTGTCCTTAAAGGTTTCTTATCTAGTCCCTAGAATTATCTTTGTTCTATGACCCTTTATTACACACATGAGATGGAATCTTTTTGGCATCTTATGGATACTGAAGTTCCATTACAGAAGTGGTTGGACATTTTGGTTCTTTGCAGAATGTCTGCCTTCAGTTTAAGATTGCAGAAATGGAGTTTCACATTTGGTGCCACTGCGTACCTGCATTGTGCATCCAGATGTGCATTGCATGTGGTATGTTATGTGTGCAAATGTATATTTGATACAGGCTGAGTGCAGATCTGAGTTAGAATTTACTAAGTTTAAGTCCAAAATGTAACTAATTTGTTCAGAAATTATAAATAAAATGTAGCAACTAAGATAGAAAGCAGAAAGCCTTGTGAATTAGAGAATGAGTGTGTCGCCAAGAGCCTAGAACCATCCTTGTTCCAGACAGAATGCCAACACAAGTATAAACAAGATATGGAAGTATAAACAATGCTTGACTGATAATAACCTCCTTGGATGTGCAGCATACAGAGCAATGACTGATGTAATCTGATGTAAGACATCCAAAAGCTGAATATTCCTGGGTTTGTTTCTATTATCTCCAACAGTCTGATTGGACAAGAGGATTATTGACATAAATGGGCTTCACTAGAGATCTCTTATCTCATTGGATCAGATAGGACAGGTGATAGGCTGGATGGAGGCTAGAGAGAAAACAAAAGAAGTCAAGAAAGAAGAGAAATCTGACTGCTTTGCCAGTCTCCACCGTATGAAGAGAAGGCTATAACTTAGCCTCCATGATATGCTGTTCCTAAATGATAAACTACTTAGGCATGCTGACAAAAATAGATACTACTAGTAAGAGAAAGAACAACAATATGCTAAATAGAGATATTTCCCATTCTGATTGTAATGGATGCCTGTTATAGCAAGATCTAGCAATCCTCAAGGATATTAACCTTTAGAAGCCTGTGAGTTCACAGATGCCTGATTAGAGATGTAAAGTTATTCTGTTATGCTGGATAAACAAACTACACCGTATCTCCAGGTGGACACAGAGCTGACTTGAACCCCCAAACACCAAGTAGGAAGGTAGAAAAGAGAAGGAAAGAAAGACACATACACACACACACACACACAAAAGTAACTTTGGCCAAAGGATCCATCCAAGTATCACCACTGACAGTATTGATGAGGAAGGATGATTTTATTCTTTCAGGCTTCCCTTCTTATACCATTTTTATGTTTATATTAAAGAATGCTTACAGAAAGAAAAGATTCAAGCATCAGCATCAGCAAAGTTACAGTTTGTTTGGTTTTAAAGTAATTTTAATGTTATGACTGTGTGATGCCTTACAGTCCATCAGTCCATCAGCTTATTGTGTTTTAACAAACAGCCATTATGCACAAATTTAAAACAAGAGGAATATATCAAATACATTACTTTATTAAAAATAATTAACCTTCAAAGAATGGATCATTTTCCATACCTTCCTTAAATTTTATAGCATGTATTTGTAAAGCCTTAACAAGATATTTAGATGTTCTAAAACATATATATTTTACAGCATCAGATAATAGAATATAGGCCTTCACAAGAGAGGAGCTTTCCTTGAGAGATTTTAATAAAGGATAAATAAAATTGCTTCCAAGATCATTATAAATAGGGCTTTCAAACTGTATATGAGTTAAACCTTCCATTGAGACAGAATTACAACTACATATTCTGTCCTTCATAGGAACACTCTTGTATTGGCCCATCTGAGCTGCAAATGGAAGAACATTTAATCTTGCAGGTAAAAAGGCTAACTTCATTTTAATATTTTGAAGATCCACCAGATATCTTAGAAAGTATAGATACAGTGGAATGAATGAATTAAACAAATTATTGGACTGGCAAGACTTAATCTCTATCATCTGAGTTTGCCTTTCAGTATCCTCAAGTCTTTGGAGCATTAATACTTGAGTCAGAAGAAAAGAGACTGAAAATCCCAAATTTATAGCAACTGGTTGCATTTTATATTTCCATGAATTTGAGCCCATCTCTTCCAAAATCATCAAAAGAAACTCTGATGCCTGCTTAAAAATAATTAAAATTAATAAATTAAACAGTTACATTAGCCACTAAATTAATACAAATATTATTTAAATAATAATAATTTTAAGCCAAAAGAGAAGGGCTAAACTAAGAGCATTTGCTCTGACTGGCATTACACCAAGTTCAGCATGGAGCACTGCTAATTTTGTAAAAATGGGGACTGCCAAAAGTCTACACAAAAATTTATTTTGTGCTCTTTTTAATAGATCTAAGTTGGCCAAAGCCCACAGTGGTGCTCCATATATTGGCTTTGGAAAAACCCTGCCCTTGTAAAGATCTAAAGTAGGCTGCATCATATTACCCCCTTTTGTACAAATAAGATAATAGTAATCCATTTAAAGTTCTTTCAGCTAACAAGGTGTTTGATTGAACTTTTGAAGACCATTTACCAGTCCACTGAAAGACCACACCAAGGTACTTAAAGGAAAAAACTTGCTCCAATTTAATGCCATCAAGTAGCCCATTATGTATTTTCTTAGATTTACAGAATACCATAACTTTTGTTTTTTGATCATTGATGGAAGGAGTTCACTCTTACAGTATAGACTAAACTGGTTCAGCAATCTATGCAGGCCTATCTGAGTATAAGAAGTCAGAATAGCACCATCTGTATACAAGAAGACTGAATATTTCTGATTTACAAATTTTGATGGGAAACTATTAGTCATCTCTTAAGAACTCAGCTAAATCATTTATAAATAAATTGAAAAGAAGGAGGAAAAGTAAACACCTTTGTCTTACTCCTTTTGTAACTGATGCCAAGTCAGATAAATATGGCCCATCAATTCTGACTTTCAAGGATGTATCCAAATACAGAGCCATTATACATTTTAAGAGCTTCATCACAATACCCATAGATTGTAATTTAATCCAAAGGCAGTCCTGTGAAATAGAATCAAAGGTTGCTTTCAAATCAATAAATGTCACAAAAACATGCTTTACAATTCCAGTCAAGTATTTATCAATAATGTATCTCAGCATAAAACAATTATCCAGAGTTGGCCTGCCCAAACAAAAAACAGCTGGTTCCACAGCCAGTACCTCATGATCTTCTACCCAGCCCTCCAGTTTATCAAGAAGAGACCTAGCACAAATTTTCCCTAAAACATGAAAAATGCTAATTGGCCTGTAATTTTCTTGATCCTTTCTAGGACCCTTTTTATATACAGGAACCATAATAGCAGATGACCAACTTGATGGTGTAATTCCAGAGTTATTAATTAAGTAAAATAGTGACATAAAAATTGGAGCCCACCACTCAGAGAATGTAATAGAGAAATCTGGTGGAAGATCATCTTCACCAGGTGCTTTACCTTTTTTTTTAAATCTTAGGATTAATGACTTGGCCCATTCTATTGAAATATTTCTTTGCCTTACATGCAACTGTTACCCTGATTTCTGGGGTCCCTTGGGGGACAACTCAATGTGCTCCACATGATGGGGAATGGAAACTAGCCAGAGCACAAGCAATAGCAATGTGAGAGGCAGGGTAACCTAGCAGGGTTTTCTTAGCCAGTTTTTATGGGGTCAGGCCAAGCCAAAAACCAAACAAAAATGTCCAATAAATGATTTTATTGAAGGAAAGTCTCACGCAGCAACACAATCACTCACACACTCACTTAAGACCTATTAAGAAGCAAAAGAGAGGAAACTGCATAGGGGAATATTGAAGGGGTGTAGCTGGGGTGATACTGCACTTTTGTCCTGAAGTCCTTGGTCCGGGAAAAACAGCAGAAAAGTGGGGCTCAGTACGGAGAGGGCTGACGGGATCACTCAACAGACAGAGAAGCGGTCTGCTGGGATGACCAGGAGTGATCCAAAGAACCACTCAAAAACTGGGGCTATTTGTAGGGGAAAAAGTACCTGGAGGACTAATTCTTTCCTGGGGAGAACAAGGGGTGTTGGAGCGAGAACGAAGCTCCACAATGATAATTTCCTTTGTGTGATGAGATTGCAAGGTGTTGCCAAAGTCTCAGGATCTTCAGCTGTGTTAGTTTGTGCTGTGACTTCATGTAAATGGCCCTAACCTGATGGAATATTTGCTCAACTTGGGGCAGACATGCTAATCCCCTCAAGTCAGCTTCTCAGGGGCTGAGGACCCTTTGTTTAATGTGGGTTTACACATCTTAAGGTTTCCTAGGGCTACGTGACTGAGGATTTTACTGGCCTGACCTCATTTTTGATCTTTGACCATTGCTGCCTACACGCCCTTCCAGTGACCTCTCAGGCACATTGAATCAAATTTTAATATCAAAATTGTAGACCCCGGGATAGGGTTTTTCCAGTGGAGTAACACGTAATGTACTATGATGAAAGCAGTGTGCCCAGACATTGACATGTCTGTTTGTTTACCTAAGGGGAATGTGTATTGTCATATATCTATGATCGCATATAGTGAATATCCTAAAAGATTGAAAGAGAGTCTGTTTCTTCCAGGTATATGTGTGGGGACTTTTTCCCCACGGTTCTAGGATGAGGATGAAACAGAACTCTGTGTGCATGTGTTTGAGCACTTCTGGTTATTTTCTCAGCTGACACATATAGAAGTTCAAATGGTTGGGAGAAGGTCTGTAGGAGTTCACTGACTCCAAAAAGTTATACAAGCATACTCTCTAAAATTTCATAGTTGAAAACCAGAATGTATGCAGCCAAGCAACATCAGAGTGTGGTCAAGATGGTAAAAGTTCTTCATGAGTAAGAACATAAAAGCTAGGAGAGGAAGTAGCAGTTTGCTTCTGTCCCCTCCTGGCCTCTCCCCCTGCTGAGTTAATTGAGTGCAAACTATTTTTGCACTCCAAATTCAATTTGCACCAATGGAACTAAACTAAGAATAAAGGGGGAAAGTGGGGAAAGGAGAGAGAAACTAGGACATTTTAAGATCAGCTGAAAAACTAGGATGGTGGAAGATTAATTGGGACAGTCCCTACCAAATCAAGACAGCTGGAGAGTATGCACGTGGCCTGTGGGCTTCATGACAGATACCCTGAATTTAAAGTTATGTAGCCCTTCCATAGCTTGGCTTATTTTCTGCTGACCTGCCTCCCTGCCTTACTTACCTTACCTATGTTTTAACTGCCCAGGCTGCAGGAAAATTTATTTTCAGTTATCCCATAATGTTGTATGGAAATAACCTTCAAAGCCTTTTACTGGGACATAAACTCGAGGCTAAAATGTCACAGCATTTTATTACACAATCTAGCCTTAATTGCAAATAAGTTGGTGCAACCATAAAAAAATGATGTAACACTTCTATTAAATGCTGCTTCTGCTAATTGTTCACAAGAGGACAGCAACTGGAGACACTGATAAACATTGCTCATTCGAAAAACAAACTTCGCAGCCTGTAGCTGACCAGCAAACCTTTGGAAGAAAGAAAGAATGAGGACTTGAGTCACAACACTCCAAAGAATACCCAGACCCTTATGGAGGAGCAATGCAGCTATATTTATGCCAGTAGCACAGTTTTACACAAGGCCAGAACAATGGACCCCTAGAGCTATGTGATTTGAGTTTCACTCATGAGGTTTGCCAGTTCATTTGAGCAGAGGTACTTTCCTTGAAGACCCAATAAAGATTTGGAGCAGCGCCAGTTGTGCTGTGTGAGAAGTAAAATATATTTTAGTTTCTGCAATATTATTAATAGTATTGGTAACATATTAGCTTATAGCTCATAACACATTTTTAAATATATTTACACACATATACTGTAGTATGTGAACTTTTGAAATACAAAGAAGTCTAAGAATGTATTTTAGAAGCTGGCAGCTGAAGGAGACCTTGAAGCAAAGAGAACCAGACACATAGATAAGGATTCAACAGTGGGATGTATGTACTTTTGTTTGAAGGCACCTGCTTAGGCAGACTGAAGGTCAGCAAAAGCTGAAAGTGGGTAAGAAAAACTAGAGAAGAATTTGGCATTGTTTAGCAAAAATGGGAGGTTAGAATCTGGTTGATGGGCATTTTGAAATAGCAAATGAGAGTTAAGAAAGCACAAGGTTAAAGCTTGATTATGTGCATGATCATATATGCTGTAAATATGGGGAAGGGAGCATGTAACTTCTTAGGCGATTCTGATAGGGTTGTAACTTTTGGGTCCTGCCCAAGGGGAGGGAAGCTGGCGTAGGGGATAAAATGTGTGTTGTTTTGTGGGAGGGGGTCCTTCTCTCTAGAGAACACCCGTGTCTGCAGAAACGTATTTTTTTAAATAAATGCTTGATGCTTCAGCCGATCCTGTGTTAAATTGATTCATGAGTGTTAACAGCTATCTCCCACAGATGGGGGCCCGCCCAGGATCTTCATCCATCGGAGGCAACCTGTGTGTGTTGACAGAAGAGGGGGAGGCGCGCCCCGTCTCTCTTTTAGACGGTCCTATCTTCTGTCTTCTCCAAAGCCCTTTGACTGGTTGTGCCCAGGGGCAGAGGATCGGATGAAGCATTAAGAATAGAGAGAGTGTGTGAATGAGAGAGAGAGAGAGAGAGAAAGGACACACCGGAAGCGCTTTGGCCAGGAAACTCTGTATACAGACCAAAGGTAAGAAAATTGACTATTAAGTACTGCCTTTGGTGGCCGGGAATAGTGAATTCAGAGGTGAGAGAGTGAGACGTACCTAGGGTGCGGAGCGAGTGGCAGTCTTGATTTGTGCTTTTGGCTCTCCGTGAGGGGATCAGAGGCCAGACAGACGAAGCGTGTGGAATAAAGCATCGAGTGTGTGACCTCTGGGGGCTTCACTATGGGAAACTAGGACGTCCAAGAGAGAAAAAGAAGGGAGAGGCGAATGCCAGACTCCCTAGCATTCAGTCCAATAGTCCATAGGGACTGATGCTGGAGAAAAACAAGCTTGGCTATAGCAGAAATCAAATCAGCATGCTAATGAGAAAACAAACCTTTAGATCAGGGTTATGCTAAATGCTGGTAGAGAATAGTAAATCTCTACCCCTTAAAATCAAGGGAAGAGGAATTAAGATCAGAAAAGGAAAAGAGGAGGCTTGATCTTAAATACTGGGATCCTCTTGATTGCCTGCAGCCTCCCTTTCCCCAGGTTTGGATCAACCACCAGACAAACCTCAGGGGTTCCCACAGGCAAGGAGACCCAGAATCAGCCTCTGCGTCAACCAGACGCAGAGGAGGAGGAATCTTGAGGCAGCAGTGGTTAAACAAAAGCCTCAGGAGAAAAATAAAGATTTGTATCAGAAGTTAAGGAGGAAGTCGAGCAATGTAAGAAAGATAAAGAAAGTCCAAGTTGGAGAGTTAGAGGTTAAATTACAGAAGGCAGGATTTTTAAGTTTTCGCTCTCTGTATCTTGCAAGAAATCAGGCAAGGAGAGAGGTGTGTGTGGGAGAAGGAGGTAGTGTTTGCCTAAGCAGGCGTACAATTTTTTTCAGTCTTGGGAAAGGAGGTGTGTAAGCGAAGGCTGGGAGCTTGCAGGGGCTTGCAAGAGTTATAGCCAGGCACTTTAGGAGTGAGTGATTTATCACCCTCCTGCTTTTAGAGCTGGCCGCAATTTTTTTTCCAGAAATGTTTTCAGGATGGAGAAGTTGGTCATTTAAAATCCCAAAAAGTAAAAAGGGAAATTTTGCCATGATGGAATAGGCTCAATTCTCTGGGAGATACAAAATTGGTGCAGTGCAAAGGAAAGTTATTGCAAGGAGAAAAGTCAGGTTTTTTGGAGGGTTTCTTATTTCAAAGGGAGAGCGGAGGCTAGGCAATGAGGAAAGGGAAGCGGTTGAGAGAGAGATTTCTAGAAATGGCTGTGAGAAGGGAAGGTAGAATGGAAAGTAGGAGAACAGGAATGTTTTCAGTGTGGGGGGAAAAAAACTGTTTGTAGCAAATGACATCAAAGTAATACTAGAGGAAAAAAAAACCCTTTGTAAAAGTCACTAGGATTATACTTAGCATTGAAAAATAATAACAACAATAACAACAATAATTAGAAAGTAATTTATAAGAATGGAAACTAAAAGTATTGGATACAGTTGAGAATGGAAAATTGGCATATTCTCTAAAACAAAACAGAACCAAATTTCTCCAGAACTTTGAAAGAGAATGGAAAGGGGTAATGGATTGGTTAAAAATATAAACACATGTGACGATTAGGTAAAAAAGTATTTGTACAAAAATGGAGGATTAATAATAGAAAAGAGATTTACAACTTGAGCTGGGAATTGCCACCCAGTCTCAAGGCGGCAGGGTAGTGACAAAATTTATGGCTTTAACAACACAAGAAAATAAATAGTCAAGTTTGGGTAAATCGGGGTGACTAAAAGTAACTCCTTTAAAAGTTAAGCTGAGACAGGAGGGAGAGGTGATTTGTCAAAAAGAGTATCCCATTTCAAATAGGAGCAGAATGGGACTCCAGCCAGTGATGAAAAAAAAAAAAACATGATTTGGTGCTAACTACAGACTCTTGTGTGAATCCAGCTGAATTTAGAGGAACAAACAGATCCTATCCATGATTGTTTAGACATCTTTGAATACCAAACAAAAATAAGGCTCAGTTTGGGGGATTCCCCCCTTCCTAAGGGGGGATGGAATTGTTTATAGATGGAGCATACATATGCAGTAGTTGATGGAATCACACAAGAGGTCTTAGAAGCTGAAAGACTACCAAATACATGGTCAACACAACATCTGAGTTGTATGCACTAAAGCAGGCCTTGCAAATTCTGAAAAAAAAAAAGAAAAGGAACATACACATATGCTCTTGGAGAAGTGCACACGTTGAAAAATAATAAAAATAATAATTTTTTTTGAAAGGAAAGGGGACTAATTAACAATAGAGGAAAAGAATTGGCACATGAGCAATTAATTATTCAAGTACTAGATGAACTATAATTTCCTCTGGAGATATCTGTAGTTCATGTACTTGATGTGGATACTCTCCAAGGGCTATAAGGAACAAGCTGGCAGGTGGGGCTGCAAAAGGGGCAGATTTACAAGAGAAAATGCATATTAGGGTGTTGATACCTCACTCAAATGCCTTGGTGTCCCTATATTCATTCAAATAAGATAAAAGAAAAAGTAAAAAGAAAAAACTCAGGAGGGAAAGTGGGTTCTCCTGAGTGGGAGGTAATTAGTAATGAAGAACTGGCAGGGGAACTCTTGGCCACTTTACATCAGGAAAATCATTGGGGTACCCAGGCATTATGTGATACTTTGTTACAGTATTATAGATGCATAGGAATATACACTGTTGCTAAACAAATTTGTGATAGATTTGTGACTTGTCAGCAAGTGAGCAGAAAGGAAATGCAAAAACATCACCCAGGAGGGAGGGAATGGGCACTCAGACCCTTCCAGAGTATGCAGATAGATTACACAAAAGTTCCCTGATACAGAGGTGGAAATACCTATTGGTTATAGTAGACTAACTAATAGGACAGGTGGAGGTTAAAGGGTTCAGGAGGTAGTACTCTATGGGCAATCATTTCTATTGAGAAAACATCCCATTGAAAGTATGCATGAGATTGTGGAAGCCAGTCCAAGAAGTTATGTGCAAAAACTGTCCCAAGTTTTGTGTTCTCTACACAGGGCAGCTCTGCAGCAGGTCCCACTGTCCTTGTCCGAGACTCTACACAACTTCAAGCCTGGAGACCAGGCACTGATGCAAGCCTGGAAAAACAACAACCGCTGGAAGGCCCCAAGGACAGCAGCTACTACACGGTGTTGTTAACTACACCAGCAGCGGTGAAACTACAAGTGGTAGAGCCGTGGGTGTAACACAGTAGAGTGAAGTTGCAGAACAGGGAGGCCATAGGCGAGGACTTTTGATACCATATCCAGATAACAAGTGGGAGGCTCGGAGAGGACCAGGTCATAAACTGACTTTGAGAGAGAAAGGAGGACTGAACTGTATAATTTTGCCTAAAGACTAATAAATGACTGGAGAAGTGGGACCGAAAATAAGTACTCATACAGCTGTTTATCAGCCAATTTAGGGGATCCAAGGAGACCTCGAGTTGTTCCAGTGACTGTAAAAATTAGATCAGGTGGAAGAGAAGACAAAGTTGATTATGTATTAACAGAAGTGAATGCTGGAAATCCTTATCCTGACTTGAGAACACTGAGGTGGAGTTAAATGGAAGATAGTGATTTCATAATTTACTCAATCATAGTATTAGTAGTTATCTTAGTATGCATATCTGGGTTATGTCTGTTTGAGGACTTATGGAAATACACTCTGCTTTATCCTTTTATAGGGAAGCCAAAACAAAGGGTCCTAAATGTCTGATCCATACAACAAACTAGATGTATTGCATGGCATCCACATCCTTTCTTTTAAAAGTGACTGGCAGAAATCTTTTTATTACATATGGTTTCCTATTTGTAACAGCATATTTCAGAGGTATCAGAAGGAGTCTGTAAAACCTTTAACACTTTCCTTTTTCCTGAGGGGAACTCATGAATTAACCATGGAGTTCCTATTCTGTATCATACAAGCCTTGAGTATTGGGATCCAAACACTTGAAGATAACACACTCATTAGGAAGTCTCATGATATAAAGGACAAATTATCAGGAGAAGTTGCTGAGGGATGGGCATTGCCAGAATGCTCGGGGATCATGGTAAAGGGCTTCTGCACATCCCCATTCCCTTGTCAGCTGAAAATTTTGCCTAGTTGGGGGGAGTACTGTAGGCCTGAACCATTTGCTCAGGTCTCAAAGTGTCTCTCACGTTCTTGGGTCAGAAATGGTAATAGAAAAACACATGGTGAAATAAAAATAATTTCAAAGAGAAAAGTATGTTGCAACAGTTTTAACAATGCAGAAACAAAAAAAAATTCTAATAGAAAAGAGGAGGGAATTTGTGAGAAGTAAAATATATTTTAGTTTCTGCAATATTATTAATAGTATTGGTAACATATTAGCTTATAGCTCATAACACATTTTTAAATATATTTACACACATATACTGTAGTATGTGAGCTTTTGAAATACAAAGAAGTCTAAGAATGTATTTTAGAAGCTGGCAGCTGAAGGAGACCTTGAAGCAAAGAGAACCAGACACATAGATAAGGATTCAACAGTGGGATGTATGTACTTTTGTTTGAAGGCACCTGCTTAGGCAGACTGAAGGTCAGCAAAAGCTGAAAGTGGGTAAGAAAAACTAGAGAAGAATTTGGCATTGTTTAGCAAAAATGGGAGGTTAGAATCTGGTTGATGGGCATTTTGAAATAGCAAATGAGAGTTAAGAAAGCACAAGGTTAAAGCTTGATTATGTGCATGATCATATATGCTGTAAATATGGGGAAGGGAGCATGTAACTTCTTAGGCGATTCTGATAGGGTTGTAACTTTTGGGTCCTGCCCAAGGGGAGGGAAGCTGGCGTAGGGGATAAAATGTGTGTTGTTTTGTGGGAGGGGGTCCTTCTCTCTAGAGAACACCCGTGTCTGCAGAAACGTATTTTTTTAAATAAATGCTTGATGCTTCAGCCGATCCTGTGTTAAATTGATTCATGAGTGTTAACAGCTATCTCCCACATGCTGCAAGGAGAGTGAAGCCATTTCTGCACTACATTGTTATAGTGCTATTATTCTACTTCCAACCTGAGATTTGCAGTTTAGGGAGGAGCCTTTAGAACTCTCAGCCAGAGAGCTCTTTGGCCTCAGTAAACTACAAACACCAGAATTCCACAAGATGTTAAAAGTGGAATAGCACTATAAGAGTGTAGTGCAGAAATGGCCTAAGTCTTTGCCTCAGACAGTAGCCTTTTAGTATCATCTTAGGGCACCAAGTTGGAGATATTTTATTTTTCAATTATTTTTTACTTTTCATTATTCTTATCAAAGAAGTAATGGCTATTTATAGTTTCCTGAAGGGTCTAAGATTCTCTTTGTTTTTTTAAAAAAAAAATTCTAAACACCTTCAGACCAGTGGTTCTCAGACTTTTTATTCCTGTGGCCCCCTTTACATCTACATGAGGACTTTGCCCCCCACTCCACATTGTACCCCATGTCCTATCCTATGCCTCTCTCTCTCTCCTCTGTCACAGGCCCCTCATGCTGCATGCTCCTCCATTTTAATACTGAGTTCTCATGCTCTCTACCTTCACTTCCATCCCCTCCCCATCCAAGGAACTGCCTCATGGTCGCTCAGGCTATGCACCTGCTGCACCAATGACAGAACAGTCAGAGAAGCTGAGCAGGTCACGCTGCCTTTTGGTTGGTCTCAGTTGGAGGAAAGCAAAAAGGGAGAAGATGCTTTGTGTCACTCTTTTGCAGAGACCAGTCAGTTCTCAGCAATCAAGTCAATCCTCAACAGAAAACATGCATGCACACGCACACACGCACACACACAGAGGCTTCCCTTTCCTTTTCCCATTTGCTATACTTACAGGCTGACTTTCCTTGCCCCCCCCCCGAGCAACTGTCATATCCCCCACTTAGGGTCCCACCCCATATTTGAGAACCACCTCCTTCACATAACTACTATTCCCAGAATTCATGGGGGAAGAAATTACAAGTGAACTGGATTCAGACTTTCAGACTTTTGATCAGGACTAGAGCTCGGCAATAACTAGTTTCCTGTCTTTAATTCCTTTTCGCAATAGCAAGACATAATCAAGCTTCATTCCCATTAAAACTTAATTCCTTTTGTAATATAAATACAATATAATAGGATGACATCACTTCTTTTCTAATATAAATGTAGCTATCCCTAATTAAAAAAGAATGTAATCTAAAGGACCATATCTCCCTATGTGAGCCAGCCTGAGTTCAAAGATCCTTAGGGAAGGGCTTTCTCTTATTCCCTCCATCATCATGATGAGGATGTGGGAGAGAGCCTTCTCAGTTACCCTTTCCACAGCAATCTCCCATCCCACAATGGGGACGGGAGAATGATGGGACCAGGACAACGCCTTTGTATGATGTCATCACAGTCCCATCCTTCTCCTGTCCCCAGGTGGTATGATCATGGATTAAATCATTGATGGGGACACATGATCACACCACTATTCTGCACTTACCTATCCTGCAGAAGCTGCAGAAGTGCAATGGCTGCACTTCCTGTCCTTGTGCATCCTGGGGAAGTACCTGGCTGCACTGTGGAAGGAAGACGCATGGCCCTCATGCTCCCTTCCAC
The DNA here is from genome assembly GCA_948474755.1 of Ctenosaura bakeri. NCBI lineage: Eukaryota > Metazoa > Chordata > Lepidosauria > Squamata > Iguanidae > Ctenosaura > Ctenosaura bakeri. Next base: position 217,311 of record CAOLHI010002404.1, on the reverse strand, counting down.
AGCAAGCCAGCCAGTGTGGAGGGAAGTGCTCCCATCCTGACTTAGCCACTGCCAAGATCCCCACTGAACAACTTCAGGAAAAGGTAGGGTGTGGAAAGAGCCAGTACTGTTCCCAGGCTTTGGAACTATCTTCCACAGGAGGTCTAGTTACCCTCCTGCCTGCCTTCTTTCTGCCAACAGATTAAGATCTCCTTATTTAGTTAGGACTTTGATTGATTTTTTTAATTATATAGTAGAATAGTGTTGATGCAGTATGTTTTTTGTCATCAGTAATTAAGACTGGTTTTAACTATCTACTTTTAACAATATAGTATGCCCTCTTCTGGTTTCACCTCCACATGCATGAATGTGAGGTTGCACAAAGTGTTGCATCCCATTATAGTCAATGGATGTGACAGGCATGAGCATACCACAAGTACATGGAACCCCCACATATGTGGTGGGCACGTTGTATTATTGTTTAAGTATCCCTCAACATTTGTGTGTAACATTTTAGCCATCTTCTATTTTAAATTTTGTAAGGCACCTTGGGTCCCTTGGTAGGAGAAAAGAAGGGTAATAAATTGAGTGCATGAATGGATAATGTTATCGTTGATTTTGTTTCTGTTTTTGTTGGCATCTTGCCATCTTCATCCTCATCATCATCTGCTGCTGTTGCTACACCTGATACTTATTTACCAAACAGCTTCCTAACTTTCTTCAAAAGCTGTTCCAACATCCGTCTACAAGATATTTATAGATTTATTCTGCCATACTTAAGCCCTTCTGCTTGCTGAATTAATCATTTCCAGTATGCTTTGCAAGACCAAGTTTTCACAAAGCAGTTATTGCACAAGAATTAATAAGAGGTTTATAATCTATACAAGAGTATGAGTGACTGTTAATAAACCTCGACAAATACAGCAGATCTATTTTTCTAATGCCAGAAAGATTGACAGGTTTGAAGTCACTTAAGATGATGAGGTTTAATCTGAAGGTCTAGTGAGGTTCTTTGAGAATAAATTTAATTTGCTTCCCATATGGTTTTTGTAGCAGCAGACCAAGACACAGGCAAACCTACTGTGAATATCCCAGAGCCCAGGAGCAAAATTCAGTGGGGCTGTGATGTGTATCTACTACAAGAAGTCTAAATACAACTATTATACTTGCTCCAAGAGATTCTGGACAGCCTTCCTTGGGGACCAATGACTGATCTGAGAGTTTGGCTACATGTTACATTCTCTACATAAGAAGCAACCAAGCAATGTCTTTTCAGAACTCTGGCAGTTCCCTCTTTACATCCCCCTCTTTACAGATCAGTTTCCTGAATGGGCAGGAGATGCCACTAGAGAATGCTGAGCTGATCGCATCCCAGCTGGAAGTTTGCCCTCCTTATTATGAATCCAGTATTCATTAGAAACTTGGGCAAATTCTCCGGATGTCTTCTGCTTGCTAGGGATGCTCTAGCTGGATTTTCTACATTAAATGAGGTGTTGAACACAATAGCCTGTGAGCCCCTTCCAACTCTATGATTCTATGATTCTAAGAAACGTTCTCTGCTATTCCAAGACCTCATAGTTTCTTCTTATTTTATTCATATGCACAGCACCCAAAGGGATTTGTGAATCAAGCATGCGTAATGTGCTGTTTTCAGGCATGTGTAGTGTTGCTTTTCAATCCTACGCAGTATAAGTTCTTGCATCATGACATATCCTTCTTTGACTTCCTGCATGATACATGCATGGTTTCAGAGCCTAGAGAAGGTTTATTTTTCTTCTGAGATTTTTTTAAAATCTCAGAAGAAAAATTTTTTTAAAATCTCAGAGTAGAAAATAGGGTATAAAAACCTGAGCTCCAGCCCAGGTATTTCGTAGCATATTGGGTGTCATGCGGCACCCCAGACTCCCATTCCTCTGTGTTGCCCTCAAACACCTATTTGAGTCACTTCACTTCAGTCTTCTGCTTCAGGACTGGTAAATATCACCTTTTCCATCCAGTTTCTCTCTATTCAGTCTTTCTGGACTTTTCCTTCAATAGCCTTATATGGTTCTTGAGATTGCTTCATTGAGTCTGTGTGTTTATTAAATTCCAAATAAAATACTCTATTTAACTTTTAACTGGAGTCATCTCTACAGTTAAGACTGGTATACATAGGCAAAAAGATCCTGCCATTATCTTCCTTTCACAGGCCTCCTTTGAGCTAATAATTCTCCAAATCCTAAAGATACGCTGGCTCTGCTGATGTACGTCTAGGTCCCCCACCTTTTAGTGTCAGGAAACCCTAATAAAAAGAATCCTAGATTAAGACTCTTCACAACTTGGGACATATTGCCATGACATCTCCAAGCCAAACAGACCCAGACCCCTAAGCTGTTCCTCACAGAGCCTGGCTTTTAGTCCTTTTACCAACTCGGTTGTCTTTCTTTGGACATGTTCAAGCTTGTCAGTATCTTTCTCAAACTTTTCCCAGAACTGATCACAGTATTGCAGGCGAGGTCTCAAGAAAGCAGAATAAAGTGGCACTATTACTTCCCTTCATCTGGGCGTTATACTCCTGCTAATGCAGCCTAGAATTGCATTGTCCCTTTTGGCCACTGCATCACAGTGCTGACTCATGTTTAGCTTGCAGTCTATTAAAATCCCTAGTCCACTCATGAATATTTCGATGAAAACCATGTGTATTTGAAATCCATTGGTTCCTGAACAGAGCTGAATGTGGCTTCATTGGTTGAGGAACAGGAACATCAGAATTTGAATACCATGTAAACTTTCTGCCTCCACCCTAGTATACACTTTTATATTTCTTTTTCCATTTAGGCACTTTATTCATTGACAAGAACTTTGAAATCCTTTAAAAATAGTATGCAAAATGTAATACACAGAATAAGTTTATGCAAATCTAAAGGATTTTACATAGATATTCCTCCACCCTTATATGGGATCAGTTCAGCTTTTGAATGCTTAACTCTGCACAAGATTTCAGCCAAAGACATGTTGTGCATTCATTCACAGAACTTGTATTTTGTACAACAAAAGACTTCTTGTCTAGGGTGTCTAGATGATTCATTTACTCAAATTTCTGTTATCATCCCCACCCGGACATTCATGTCTAGTAATCTTAAATTAAAAGAAATGCAGATCACTTAAAAGCTGCCAGTTTGCTTTAAGAAAGAGACAGTGTGCTGTAATGGTTTGGATGCTGGATTATAATTTTGCCACTCAGTCATGCAAACCCACTGAGCAACCTTGGGCAAGTCACATTCTCTCAGCCTTAATGGAAAGTAAAAGAAAACCCTCTCTGATCAAATCTTGCCAAGATTGCCTTAGGGTTGCCATAAGTTGGACATGACTTGTGAGCACACACACAATAACAACAATTGTGAGCAAGTGGGGCTGTGACAAACAATTGTAACAAGGGCCTTGCTGTTACCCTGTATGCTGGGGGTCCCAGGAGGGGCGCCCAAATAACCAAATAAAACACAAGATGAGGGGAATTAGACTCGAGCACTCTCTTAAGCTAATGAGAGGCAGGGTAACTTAGCTAGGATCTTTTAACCCTATGTCTACGGCATCAGGTCTGAAGAGCAGCCAGACAAGTTTTAAAGTAATAAAAATAACAATTTTATTAGAGGACAAGCAACAAACAAAACAACACATGCACACAGCTAACTAAGAAAAAGAAAAGAGAGGTTTTGGGGAAGATGGGCAATACGACACCTTTTCTCGTAGTCCTGGAGAGAAGCGGAGGTTGCAGGGAGGGAACTCAGTGTGGCTTGCTGAGGGGACAACTTCACTGGACAGAGCGGCAGCAAGGCTAGATGGAAGTCCAGGGTGATCCGAGGAACGCTCAGAATCAGGGGGTTCTTATAGGGTGGATTGTACCTACAGGCCATGCCATACCCCATGAGAACAAAGGAAATTTGGAGATGGACAAAAGAGTTGGAAAAGGTCAAGTTAACATGATGAGCTTAGCACTTGATGACAATAGTATGGCCAGTATGCAAATGGCCCAGCATAAAGGAATGGCTCAGCCTCTTGGCAGAGCGTCTTTGTGTAGACTCGCGCTGAGCAAGGCTGGTTTGCAAGAAGGTGTTCCCTGAAACATCAGAGAGGTTTAAGTTGCCTGCCTAAATGAGGTTTGGAATTTACAACCATTAACGGCCGTGCCTAATACGTGCTTGTCCAGTGGACCTCTGCAAACATGTGGAGTGGGGTGGCAGAGAAAGGTCAAGTAAAGGCCGAATTATTTGATATCAAAAGGATGTCTACTGCTCTCACCAGTCATATCATAACTGCAGTAACATTGCTTCTGATTGTCACAGACTCACTTACTGTGGGACAGGGTTGGAAACATCCTCCTCCTTGCTCTCCAACTGGCAGCTGAACAATCATCCTTCACTGAATGTAGGGGCAGGGTGGAGATTTACAATCTTGGTAATAGTATCACGAATATATAATCTTACTGAATACAGAGCAGTTACAGATCCATGACTCTAAGCTGCAAATATGTAACCGCAATACAGAATACTGACCATTGTTTTTCATGACTTTTCTTTGCATGTAAGACACTTTGAAGAGCATGGTAGACAGAAAGATGGTATTATTATTATTTTGAAAAAAAAAATAGATATTTCAATGTCATAAGCCAAAAGGACCATTTTCCTTTAACAGAGAAAGCTGTGTGGCTTTATTAGTTCCATTATTATTTTTACTGTTCATTTTGATAGTTTTCCTTTCAATGGAAATTTACTTGCATTTACATGATGGGAACAGGAATTCTTTGATCCATACTTTGCATGCACTGCTTCTAGCAGAATTCCTGGGGAATTGTGATTGCCTAATTATTTCTGACATTGTGCAAATGTTTGTCAACATCTTGAAGGAGGGGGAAAGAAGACAGGAAGACACCCACACAATCCTTTCTTCCCTTCACACAACAAAGAAATATGATGTTCTTTGCAGGTGACAAAAATATTTTTCTCTCCCTTCAGAGAGATGGTTAAATCTTCATCTTTTCAATAAAAGCTCATTTTATCAAGCCTAGTGAATAAACACATGGCAGCTTCAATTCTCAGACCAATGATTCCCAGTGTAGGCCTGCTTGACTTTGGTAAGGAATTCTTTGAAGTTAAGTGGCTTAAATATCATCACTATGCTCACATTTTAAAAGAACAAGGAAATAAGTAGATTGTTTGTCCAGAGTGAGGAGAATAACAAAGAGAACAGAAGAGTTTTTACTTGGTATATATTTAACATGGGTTATATCTCATTTTTGGAGGGCCAGTGAGGTCTAGTGATCTGAGTGTTGGACAAAGGACATTTCTGCACTAGATTGTTATAGTGCTATTATTCCACTTTCAACACTCTATGGAATCCTGGGGTTTGCAGTTTAGGGAGGGGTCTTAATGCCCCTAAGACTCTGGGAAGCCCCGGTTCAAATTCCTGATGAGCCAGGAAACTCATGGGAAGTCACACTTATTTAGCCACAAAAGAAGGCAAAGGCAAACTCCCTCTGAACAAATTCTGCCAAGAAAAGCCCATAATAGGTTCTCCTGAGGGTCACCATAAGTCAGAAGTGACTTGAAATGACATGACATGGCACAACAATGTTACCCCAAAATGTGGATGATTTAGAGGTCTACCCATGATTCCAGTGCCTTCATGAAACAGTGGGGAATATGAGCTCAAAGGGGAACCCTGCGAGACAGGTGTAACCTAGCAGGATCTTTTACACCTGTGTATACTGGTACTAATGCAGACACCAGTCAGAGATTCAAAAGTAAGTTTTATTTTACTGAGGAAAATTAACAATCACACACACACACTCCTCACAGTTTCACAGTCATGCAAGACAAACTGAAGGAAAAGGAAGGAAAAATTGGATAGCAAGAAGTTAGGGCAAAGTGGGTGATATTTGCCTTTTCCACAGAGAAGAGACAAAGCAATGTGGCTTAGACTGAGGGTTTGAGGGTAGTACAATGGGAATTGAAGAAGCAGAGTGCTAGCCTATGTCCAGAGCACTGTGAATTATCAGGCTCAAAGCCAGGGTTTAAATACTCTGCTTTAGCATTAGGTGACAAAAGACTGATGGGAATTGTGATTGGTCCTTAATAGCTGGGCAGGTGTGGAAATAAAAGGGAAATTCTCTGGGAAGAGGGAATGGGCTGAAGACAATTGGAGACAATTTCGGGTGCTATTGTTTCCAAAGATCAAATCATTGAGGGACATTTGCAAGTCCATTGTCACTGGAGCTTCCATGACTACGACTATGACCTTGCCATGCTCCGAAGTCTCATTTGATCTGCTTTTTCATCACAAGTGATCAGCCAGTCATAGCTTTCCAACCATGTCAGTGTATGATTTATATTTTATGCCAGTTAAATGATATTTGCCAATTGTACCATCTCATGGAATGAATAACATATGAAGGTCTTGGAATGCTGCCCTGGTGCATGCAACCTTAAGGGATGAGTTTAAATGTTTAGGTACATTTTGCCTTATATGGTGGCATGGTTATGGATAGAACAGGACAAGATAGTTTATGTTATTGGTATTTGCCACCCTGCAGGTTTCAACTTACAACAATCTTATGACTGATAGACTTCCATGAGTTCTGGTCATCAACAGCCCTGCTTAGGCCTTACAATCTTGGGGCTGTGGTTTCCTTGATTAATTTGTAATGTGCTTCTCCTCTTTTCCTACTATCCTCAACTTTGCGAGGTATGATCATCATCATTATGTCATCTCACGATACGTCCAAAGTATGATAGCCTCACTTTAGTCATTTTGCCGTCTAGAAGAATTCAAGCTTGACTTGCTCTAGGACCCCTTTATTTGTCTTTTTTGGCAGCCCATAGTATCCATAGAACTCTCTTCCAGCACAACATTTGAAATAAGTTGATTTTCTTCTTATCAGGTTTTATACACACACACACACACACACATCTAAAGAGATAAATAAACAAATAAGTACGCCCATAAGAAAACTGAAATATACCTCTCATTTGCTTTAAAGCTAATTCATCTAATTAAAAAGATGGAGAATTCCAGCAGATGTTGTAAAAGAGAAAGTGGGAGAAGGAAGATGTTTTCCATCTCTTTCATGCTATCTCATGTTACTTTTCTGCAGCATGTGAAATTATTAAGGATGGTCATGTCTCAGCTGCCATAGAGAAAACGTGAAGCAAATCTTGGTAACTGGTTAAAAGGAAGCCTTCCATCCCTTTGGAGCCCTGACAATGATATTTGTCAAGCAAGGGTAAGGTGTTCTAAGTGAAGGACAGAAGAATGATGTGACCATTAATACAGAGATCCTTAGCATCTGTCATTGGAATGAAACTCTTCAAAGTGAGGAGGACCCATGTGTCTATTTAACATAAAAAGAATCAAAGCCCATCACAAATGCATCCTCCCAATCATTGGCACATTCCAAACAAATGAGCTTTTCAAAGAAAAGTGTCTCCGCAAGGATATAGTGCTGAAATCTTGCTGTTAGTTGCCATTCAAAGGTATTGCTCTAAAGCTGATCAAGATCTGCCTCTAAGAATTTAGAAGATTGTTTTTCACCTGGGAGACCACTTATGTTTAATTCTGCTCTCTCATAATGCTTGTAAAGAGTCCATGTGGTCCAATAAGAGATTGCCCCTCAAATCACATATGAAGGAGACAGATTTTGTTCAAACAGGGAAGGCAGTGGCAACTACTGGGTTCCATACCATGTTGTCCAAGGTGCTGAAGCCATTTTGAGGACAGAGTTCAGCATCTTCAAAAACTCCTTTAAAGATTCAAGGCCAGGGCAGACTCACCAGCCCACCACCTACAGCAGAAGAAAAAGATTGCATTCCCCCTTCACAATTCATCTGCTCCTATGAAGTACCACCTCACACCAAGCTGATGATAAATTTTAGACATGCATGATGTATCTAAAATTACATGTAGTTTTTGCTCTGGGCAGCAGCCTTTCTGTTGTGACATAACTGAATTTTGGCATTTGTGGGAAGGGGTTTGAAATGAACTTTCTCATTTTGAGAAGCTCCAGAGCTGTACGTCAAAATTATCCTTGGCTGCTTGGTAAATGCATAGTAATGCTTTTGCTTGGATGTTAAATGGGAGAACTTTTTATTATTATCTCACTTCAGTGGTCAGTTTGAAGAAGCTGAGGTCCCGTGCAGAAGAGTTTAGAAAAGTTACTTTTCAAGGACACCTCCCAGAATCCTGACTGGGGGATTGTGGGAACTGTACTTCAGAGAAGTAGCTTTCCCAAGCTATGCCTTGTAGAGATATTTATTATGATATTTGAATATCTGTAGAACCATAAATATCTATGGCACTTTACAGAATAATATAAGCCAAAAAAACACGGTTCCTGCTGAAGTCACTGGATTATGCAGGGAAGTGCTTGGGATTCACACATAAAGATTTTCAGACCCAAGCAAATCTGAACTTCCTCAAAAGCTTGCTAGGGTTTCTACAGTAAGAAAACTGAGTAAATAGAGACAACTTTCCCTTAAAGTTAAAGCCCATCACCACTAGGCTTCCTTTGGAGTGTACAACCATGGGAGGGGAGTTTATTGGGAACATTCTAAGTGATATTCTCTGTCCACACAAGACAACCAACAGTGGCAATGTCCAGCTTAATTTAACATCTGTGTACGCACTGAGATATACACTAAGGCCACCTCAACCCTGGAAACAATTCTTATTTCTGATAAAAAAAAGCAGTCCACAAGCTGACTGCAAAAAAGAAAGGGGAGAGCTGTAACTCAACAAAAAAAATATCATTATATCCAAACTCTGCATTCTGTCTGGCTTCTCCCTTGCTTTGTGGCATTTAGGTTAGTGAGCAGCACCTGGCTTGGAACTAAGACAGAACCTGTAATCTTTCTCCACTGCAACTTTGAACAAAACCCTGCAACTTTGTTACCGCATCCTTCTGCCAAAACAGATTTGCCAAATGCGATTTCTCCATTTCACACAAGTTGCCTCTGCCACATCTTGCGGAAAGCCATCACTGCAGCCTGTGCGGCTTTCATGAATGAGTGATGGCCAAGCCCCATTGCTCTAAGAAAGTATTACTCACCCAAAGTATTTATGTTCCAAGTTGGACTGTCAGGAAGATGAACAGTGGATTTAGTTGCTTGGCTGGGTTTTGTTCTCTCTCTCTCTCTTTCTCTCTTTCTCTCTCTCTCTCTCACACACACACACTGCAGTCCTTCCATGCTATACAGGCCCAGAACTACATAGGTTTATGACTCTGATACTTTTATTGATGTCATCCATGTAATTACTTTCTAGTATAATAAATATGTGGGGTGGAATTCATGACTGCAGTTATGAATGAGCAACCCAGAGTTAAACATTAATGCCTGATTCATATTGATGATCCCTACATGTTCAATAGTCCCCTGGTCCTGACTTACTGGGCATGAGCCACAGTGAGTGAGATCCCCCAATCCTAACTTAGTGGGCATCAGCCACTGTGAGCTAGGGGCTTGTTCCCCTGTTGATCAGGACACAGCAGAGTAATGTTCCTATCTCCTCCCTCCATCAGTCTCTGGCATGAGGAGGGATTGTGATGGGAATCCTGCTTATGACTATTACAACTAAGATTGCTACTAGTATGCTGGCTGTGATCTACTATATAAAAGTCAACGTTTGTGAGTTTATCTGGGTGTTTTTGTATCAGACAGGCCAAGACCTCATGCGATTGGCTGTGTGAGGTGAGAAGACCTCATATGATTGGCTGGCTGTGAAGATTCTATGGAATCCTGGGGTTGGAAGCTCAGGGAGGGGCCTTTGGAATACTCAGCCAGAGAGCTCTTGGGCCTCAGGCCAGTTGCTATGGAGACGAGGCCCAGCAGCAAGAAGAAGGGCAGTGTATTCCCTGAGAAACCAAACCTCTGTTGTGTTAACTCTGAATACAGATTGGATTGGGGACTATGGCGAAAAGTTATAGGCACTGGAATAGGCCAGTTACTATGGAGATGAAGTCTAGCAGTAAGGAGGAGGACTCTGCATTCCCTCGGGAACCAAATCTCTCTATGTTAACAACTCTGAATACAGATATAGGGAAAAGTTACAGATACTGGACAAGGCAGGTTGGGGAATTAAAGACACAGGATTTCAAATCTATGTATTTCAACTGTGTCTAATTCCTAAGGTAAGGTAAGGTAATTCCGAAGGTATTTCCAACAAGTGTTACTTATGAGGAAATCTCAGACAACGCCGAGTAAATATGCTAGTGTATGTATATATGTGTGTATATGTATATATGTACATATATATATAGGATAATAATCTCAGTCTATTTAGAATGCTGCATCTCAGTAATATTTCTGCATTTAGGAACAATGATCACCTTTAAAACAAAAATTTTCAGAATACAACATCCAGAAGCACCAGCCAGCATGGATTATGGTAAGGGTTTATGGGAGCTATAGTCTCAAAAATTGCCTACTGTTACCCTGTTTACTGGTTTACTGGTGGTCCCGGGAGGGACACCTAAATAACCTTACAATTTCAAAAGATGGGAAAATTAGTCAAGAGCACTGGTTGGCACTACGAGAGGCAGGGTAACGTAGCAGGATTTTGTAACCCAATGTTTACGGGGTAAAACCAAGTCAAGAAGCAAACCGTGTTGGAAATAATGAATGATCTTTATTAAATACAGGCACACAATGTAAGCAACACACGCACACAGATAACCAAGGAAAATAAAGGTGTGAGTATGATAGCGGGATTTTCAGAGGGATAGTTGATTCGGATGATACGAAACCTGTTCCTGAAGCCCGGAAAGAAGACAGGGAGCGATGCTGGGGTTTGATGTATCTCAGCACATGGAGCTGAGGGGAAGCTCACCAAGCAAAGTGGCAGCAAGGTGGTCTGGAACTCGGGAGCGATCCGAGGATGGTCTCAGAATCAGGGGTTTTTATAGGGAGAAATGTGACTGCAGACTATGCCATACTTGGGGAAAACAATGAGTTTCGGGCACAGGACAAAGCTTTGGAAAGGTCAGAATTTAGCATGATTAAGTTAAGTCCAAATTGACAAAGAGGTAGACAGTATGCAAATGCTCAGTGCTTGGCATTTGATTATTCAGCTTGCCAGGGTGCCTGCTCGGGGCAGGGAGTTCTTTGTAAACAGTGTGCATACATAATGAAGGTGTTTTCAGAGAGGTCTCCTAAAGCGAGGATATGGCTATTTCTGGCCTGCCTGGCTGGAGAATGGAATGTCCATTAATTAGTGGCCAAGCCTAGTCTGTGCTTGTCCGGGGGCCTCTCAAACATATGGAGAGGGGGGTGGAAGAGAGCCAAATTGTGATATCAAAATGATATCTTTATGCTATCTCCAAGGAGGCCTAAACTGCAGTAACACTACCCTGCTTTAGAAAATTTGGCAAATAACTGACAGCAGATACATTTTAGGCTAAAATTATTAAATTTAAAGATTATGCCCCCCACAATGGGTGTAAATAATCATACATGCCCACTCCTGCACTGTGGAATTTATAATGTGTCTTGGTTTGCAGAGGGTTTATGGGCAAATAAAAATAAAAATAAAATCCAGTTTTGCCTTTCTTATTAATTTCCCCATCCTGCTGTCAAACAGTGAAGTGCTTTTTGAGATTTAGCTCAAACAGATCCTCAGCTGAACCCTCATTCACCTCCAAGAACAAATTTGCAAGGCACCTCAAGGAAAATATTGCTCATATTCACTCAAAACCGATAGCCATAGTTATGGTGGAATTTGGGGAGATATTAAAGTACCATCTACACTGGTTTCTTGGAATCAGTTTCAGTTGCTATGGCTTATATGCTGATTTTCAAAGTACTCCCCCTGAAGAAAGCCATAAAAACTTTCTAGGCCTAAACAATTTAAACTATTTTTTTGGGGGGAGGATAAAATATTTCTTTAGACATCCTGTGACTCCATTTTTCCTTCTTATCTAGCTTAAGGGTGCCAGGAATGGTGGTGTATACATAGATCTGTCATCCAACAGAAAATGACATCTGGGGACAATAGAAGAAACAAGCTTCTACTGCTACCTACAACTTCATTCTGTTTAATGTATGGTCATTCCTGTTGCCAGCAGTGGTGCAGTGGTAAATTCTGAAACACAGACTGTTATCACAATTATGATACGTCGGATGAGAGCACTAGATATCCTTTTGATATCAAATAATTTGGCCTTTGCTTGACCTTTCTCTGCCACCCTACTCCACGTGTTTGCAGAGGTCCTCCAGATAAGCACGTAAGGGCGCAGCCGTTAATGGTTGTAAATTCCAAACCTCTTTTAGGCAGGCAACTTAAGCCTCTCCGTTGCTTTAGGGAAAAACCTCCCTGCAAACCGGCTTTGCTCAACGTGTATACACAAAGCCACACGGCCAAGAGCTGAGTCATTCCTTTATGTCGGGCTATCAGCGTACTGGCCAAACTATGGTCATCCAGCACTAAGCCCATCATGCAAAACCTGACCTTTTCCAACACCTTTGTCCAGCTCCAAAATTCCTTTGTTCTCATTGAGCATGGCATGGCCTGTAGGTAAACTCCACCCTGTAAAAAGTCCCCACTTTTGGGACCTCCTAGGACTACTTGGAATTCCATCCCACCTTGCTGCCAGTTGTCTAAGGAAACTCCCCTCAGCGAACCACACTGAGCTTTCTCTCCCAGAACCCCATCTTTCTCTCCAGGACTACGAGACCAGGTGTCATATTACCCGCTCCCTTGAAAGTCTCCATTTCCATTTCTAAGTTAGTTAGTATGTCGTGCCTCTCGTGTTGCTTGTTCTTTATAAAATATTGTTACTTTTAAAACCTTGTCTAGCCGCTCTCTGACCTGACGCTGTCTACATAGGGTTAAAGATCTCAGCTAAAGTTACCCTGCCTCTCGTTAGCTTAAGAGAGTGCTCGAGCTTAATTTCCCCGACTTGTGCTTTTATTTGGTTATTTGGGTGCCCCTCCCGGGGCCCCCAACATACAGGGTAACAAGACCCTCATCATGACATCCCTATAGCAACATCACAAAGGAGACTCTAAAATTCAGCAAAATGATTGAGCCTGATCAACAAATCAGGATCAACTAATGGATCTTTATTGCTCAGTCAAGACCCAGTAACCACCTCCTTCAAAGTCTTTTGAATATGAGAGGGAAAGTTCACAATGTACTGTTTTGGAGAGTTTCTATTTCCCTTCCAGAAGCCATGAGGATTGCAGCTAAACTCAGAAAGAACAGGGTAGCTCAAGGGAGATGGCAGATGATATTGGCATGCCTGCCAACCAAAAAGACCTGGGAATACAACCCTGTGAACCCCAGCTCTTCTACACCACTGGTTGCCAATGCACCAGGTAATTTAATTTGTTTCAAAGGGCTTCCTCACACCTCAAACGAGCCCAAATGGGTGGTCCAAAGTTGCTTTCAGCTTTTGCAGTGGAGAAGTCCTACCAAAGTATTTGTTATGTCAGATTTTAAGAATCTCTTGTAGAAATAGCATGTGTCTTCATGGCTTTGGGAAATACTCTCCTCACTTGGGAACGAAAAGTATAAATAACAAACCCATTTTTCCTCCAAAAATAAAAATAATAAAAAAGCACATTTTGTGTTCTGCTTTCAGAGACATCAATGGCTTACACATTCTGTGTAAACTTTCTTTCCAATCCTCCTTGGTGCAGACTTTTTTTAAAAAAAAAGTACACAAGCCACAGCAGGTGTGCACATGAAACACCCCTCCTGAAGAGAACTAGAAAGGCTATCAGCTCAGCCAGCCCCTTTAATGTCTTCCTTTCTATGCCAAGGCATGTTGTGCTGCTGTTGTTGTTTTTTCTTCATCTCCCAGCCCACCTGCATCACACAATGCATTTCTCAGAAGCTTCTGGCCTTGTGGAGTTTGTTCATGGAGGAAAAGAAGCTGGAATAAAAAGGCACAAATCTGAATACCTAATGTGATTGTCTAAATACCAATTGGTAAAGCAACACATTCAGTCTCCAGATGATTTGGAGAACTGCTGAAGAAGTAAGCCTGGAGGAGAGGGAAGCGGCCAGCAGTATCCATAGCTCACAAGCAACTTTATTATAAAGGGAAAACATAATGGTAAAGTGATTCACCTTTAGTGGCACAACTTGTTTTTCCACTGTACACTAGTCACTCCCAAAGGTATTGGGTTGTAGGCCATATGGATCAGTGGGATCAAGGCCATATAAATATGGGCCATTTCCACACTACACTGTTATAATGCTATTATTCCACTTTCAATATCCTGTGGAATCTTCAGCTTGTAGTTTACTGAGGCCAAAGAGCTCTCTGACTGAGAATTCTAAAGGCCCCTCCCTAAACTGCAAACCCCAAGATTCCAAAGGATGTTGAAAGTGAAATATTAGCAATATAACAGTGTAGTGTGGAAATGACCATGGACACAGATGGTTTCTAAGCCACCTCCCTTGTGGTGTCCTGGCTTTAAATACATTTCCGTCATGAAATCAAACATTCACAGGAATTCAGCAACTCAGAGATGGCTGTCTTCCATCTGCTATCGCCTCCCCTGCTTTTTCCCCCTGTTTTTGCTGTCAATGGCCCAACCTCTGGCATAACTATGCTACTGGAGTAATAGCAGCTTGATCTGTAGTAACCGGAAAGGAAAGAGTTGGTCAGAGGAAATAGTTTCACCAGAAGCTTTGAAGGCCTGCTACCATTATACCACCCTAAAGTCACCTACTCTCATCATATTTGTGTGTGTGCATGTTCATTTAATTTTCTCAGCACAGGATTCAAGGTGGCTTATAAGAATTGTACAGGCAGTTTCAAAAACTAAGCTGCATAAGGCTTGGTTAATACATGGATGGAAGACTACTAAGGAATACTGGGGATTTCCACATAGTACTCTTACCTAAAACACTGGAGAGCTACTGATTGCTAACCAGCACTCGCAAATACTAAACTAGAGGGCCCAATGGTTTTGCTCAGACAGTTTCATATGCTCTTGGATTTTTTAAAATTTAGGTGTTTGTTTAAGGAAAGAATGTACCTGAGTGTGCTGTGTATGGTTATTTTCTCTTTTCACGTTTTGTTACAACAGTAAAGTTATTAACACCAATCAGTCTTTTCTGCGCCTAGGTTTATCTAGTACAAAGGATGGACAACTCCAAGAGGGTTCATGGACCAATTTTCCACTACTGCCCCAACTCTCTGAAGACAGCATCACCTCCTCCTGCTCAAAATGGAAGTAGCAGGAAGTCTGCTTCCAGAGTGGAAAAAAAATACCTTCCTCTTCCCAGGGGCAAATAAAATATATGTAGAGGCCACATCTCTTAGTTCAAAGTAATGATTACTCATGTTTTCACCACCAAGAAATGAGAGGCTGGGGCTCTAGGGGCTGCAAAAACAGTTGGGAGCTACACATGAGATGCATGTTACACACTTCTGAGACCCATTCACACTACAGAATTATAGGAATCCTGGTATTGGCAGTTTAGGGAGGGGCATTTAGAATTCTCAGTCAAAGAGCAATAGGACTTCACCAAACTATAAACTCCAGGACTCCATAAAGTGGAACTGTGGCAGTTAAAGTGGAATCATAGCACTATAATTCTCTAGTGTGAATGGGCCCCTGATCTAGTGTCATTTAATTATTTCCCTTCCTCCACCCTGTATGTCTGGAAGCACACCCCCAAAGACCTGAATGATGCCATCTTTCTTATTTCAGGTTCCATGCATTAGTGTAGAGTCATCTGAGACCGTGGGTCATTCCCCCTAGCTGCTTATTTAAGTTTCTTTCACTCCTACTGTTGAGTTTCAATTCTGCCTATAAGATTTGGGCTATCATCTCCAGCACTTGACTCTTGCCCTTAAGAGCATAGTTTCCTTTCTCAGCGCAAATCAAGTTTAAAGACTTCATAATTAGGTTTATGAAACTCTTAGAAAAAAACATTCCTGCCAACTGCTGTGAAGTGCAACCCATTATTTGTCAGAAGTCCATCTTCATGAAACAGAAGAGCATGGTCCAAGAAACCAAATTGTTCCTGGTGGCACCATCTGCAGAGCCAGTTGTTCACCTCCACTACTTTTCCCTCCATTCCTGGCCCGTGTCCTTCAAGTGAGAGAAGAGACAAAATGATAGCCTGTGCATTGAGGTCCTTCAGCGTCCTGCCCAGAGCCTCGTAATCCCTTATGATCTCTTGACAGCTGTGCCTTGCAGTGTCATTGGTTCCCACATGAACCAAAGGAAGAGGTAATGGATGGCGGGCTTTGACCAGTTTCGTCAGCTTCTGTGTTACATCATAGATCTTTGCCCCAGGGAGGCAACAAGCCTCTTGAGACATCCTATCAGGCCCCACAAACCACTGTTTCTCTCGCCCTCAGCAGGGAGCCTCCTACCACCACCACCACCACCACCACCACGTGCTTCCTTTGGGGATTGGTTGGGGCCAATCCTTGCACTGAATCTTCCAAGATCCTCTGCACATTCTCTGAGGACTGACACTGTTGCTCCTGCTCCTTTCCTTCATGCTCCCTGATAAGGGAGAGAGTGCCAAATCAATTCTGTAGCTCAAAACAAACAGAAAGGGCCCTGGTCCTTCTACTTCAGTGTGTCACATTCCTCTAAATGTCTATGTCTTCTGTTTGTGAACCGATCTCCTCCTCAGAGACGCCCCCCGTATGTTCCTCCTACAGTATAGTCTACTCTGTCCAAGAAAACCTCATGATCTCTAATATGCTGAAGAGTGGATACAAACGCTTCAAGTTGCTGAACCTTCTCCTCCAACAGGGCAACCAACTTACACCTGCTGCAAGTGTAGCTACCCACATCCTCTGGCAAGAACACAAACATGCCACAGCTGTTGCAGATGACTATGGCCATTTCCACACTACACTCTTATAGCGCAATTATTCCACTTTCAACATCCTATGGAATCCTGGGGCCCCTCCGGAATCTGACTGGCCTCTCCCAAAACTGCAAACCCCAGGATTCCATAGGATGTTGAAAGTGGAATAATCACGCTATAAGAGTGTAGTGCGGAAATGGTCCATGACAGTTCCCTCAACATCCATGTTCAGTAGATCTAAATACTCACTGGAGCAGAATCCCAAGCCTCCCCTCAAAACTCCCCAGCTAAATGCTCATGCAAAATGCCTGTTGGCCTTGCTGCCTGTTGGCCTGCTGGTGTGTTTTGCTGATTAGCTCTTGTGCAATAGATAGATTCAGTTCACAATTGCATACATGGAAATCCACAAATTCAACAATTTCACATGGTCCTAAATCTTTTCTTATTAGTTCATATAAGAGTAAAATAGAACTGTTGACTCAATTGGATTTACTCTGCATATCTAACCATTCACCATTCAACAATTGATGCAATGGTCCTCCTACCAGTTGGTACTAGAATGGGCAACAAGATTCCCACCATGCATTTCCACATTCTTGAATGGTAAGGAATTGTTCTTCACTACTTGCAACATACCATTTTATCCACTGGGATCACCAAGGCCATTTCCACTATACACTGTTATAGTGCCATTATTTCACTTTCCACATCCTGTAGAATTCTGGGGTTTGTAGTTTACTGAGACCAAAGAGCTCTCTGGCTGAGAATTCTAAATGGCCCTCCATAAACTGCAAACCTCAAGATTCCACAGGAGGCTGAAAGTGGAATAATAGCACTATAACTGTGTAGTGTGGAAATGGCCCAAAAGAGCTCCTGTGCATTCCTCATTGCAGAATGGAACAAAAAGCAGATGCTTTGATAGATACATAGTCAGTTGTGCAGTGTTGGTATTCATGAGAAGGGTGGCACAGCACAACAATCGTGTGACTACATTAGAGTAGATTTACACTATACAAGCATAGGCCCTTTTCACACATGGAGGAAGCCACGCCCGAAAACACGCCAAAACGGAGCTTACCTGGAGCCGTCACAACGTGGAGCAGCGCGAGTTTGCTGCTCCACATGCGGCAGCATCCTGCGGAGTCCTGCGGTGTCCAAAATGGCAGCTTCCGGCTGGCGGAGGCTCTCCGCCAACCGGAGAAGCTCGCCAGCCGGAAGCCCGCCCCCCGGCCAGTCTGCAGGCGCACACTTGCGTGCGCCTGCAAATCCACACCGGGTGCTGCGACGGGGCTGCACGGGGCTGTATGCCCCATGCTTTTTAAAAATCACTTGAAAAGTGGTTTTCAAAAAGCACACAGCGCCGCCACTTCCGGTCGCCCCTGCGCGGATTGGGGTGTGGAACTACACAAAAGTAGTCTGCCCCAATCCACGTTACGGTGTAGACGACCTCCGTCAGAGGTCGCTCTACACCGTTTTTTTACCCCCGTGTGAAAAGGGCCATAGTGTAGGTGTTGGGCCTATATACATTTTTGCTTACATGTGTTTTACCTATTATATATTTTAATTTTTGTAAGCCACCTTGGCTCCAAGTTTACGAGACATCAAGGAAGATATAAAAAATAAATTAACAATCCCAGCTGCAGTAGTTCAAAATGGGCCCAGGGCAGGGAGAGGCAGAGAGAGATGTGAGCATAAGTGTTAAGATGGCAATCCTGAAGCAGCCACACTGATCAAAACTATGCCCCATAGAAATCAACAGCAAGCATATATAGCCATAATGCACTCTTTAAAAAAAAGGAGGAGGAGGAGAGACAGAGGGGAAACCACCTTAAGCAAATGCATCAAAAACTCATCTTAAAGGCTAAGGCAGCTAGGACAGCATTTGATCTAGCAACAGAAATCACTTTTTCCCTCAGTACAAATTCTTAAAAGAAAAACAGGAGAACCTGGAAGACCTACCACATAGCCAAAACTTATAAGTTTAAAAATCTTCCTGAACATACGGAAATAGCAGGATGTACTGATGTCTTGAAAACCTTGTTAGAATTACATCTGCATGCCAAATCCCCATATGTGTATATACATGCCTCTAAGTTGCCTGATGACTTATGACAACCGTGAATTTCATCAAGTTTTCTTAGGCAAGGAATACTCAGAGGTGGTTATGCTGGCTCCTTCCCGTGAAATATACCCTACACAGCCACGTAGTTTGCAGTGCGGGTAGGAGGGTTGGGGGCAAGGGGAGGCAGGGGACCGGGTGAGGGGGGCGGAGGGATAGGGGCATGGCCACATCATGTGAGGATGTGGACGCGTCACACAGGGGAGTGGCTGTGCCACATGGGGGCACGGCCATGTCATGGGGGGGCGCCTCAAAAAATTGCCACCAGGAGCAGACCACTCTTATTGCCCTCCCCCTCCCCGTCTGTATGCTAGTAGCACCCAAGCTGACCCTGTTTAGCTTCCAAGATCAAGTGGGATCTGGTGCCTTTAGGGTATTCGAGGCAGGTGAAATCCCCTGAACCCATTTAGAATAAGAGACTGCAGATGGCTGGTACCTTAATAAGTTTGAGTGGAAATTTTAAAAAGGAATTTCAGTACTTCGGAGTAAAATTAATTTAAATCAGCTAGGGCAAGAAAGTCTTTAAATTTTAAGATGTTGGTATTCAAGTCTGTATGTGCAAGAGATTGTATAAATGTAAGACACTTTTTTCTACGTACTGTGGAGGTGTGACATTGTACAGAATTTTTCACTTACTGTTTTGTGAGGTGGGCAGCTCTGTGGGAGCCAGGGGCCAATTTTCCCTCCCAGGCCCTGACCTGTACATTACAACCATTCCAGTGCACCAAAACATCTGAATTTTGCTTCAGGGTCCCTTCTCAAAATGGTGACCAGAAGAGCCATTCCATCATTTCCTGACACCATTTTGAGTGGGACTTTGATGAAAACAGAGGTATTCAGAAGTTCAGTTGGGCTGGAAATTGGTGTCAGGCTTTTGCCTGTTTCTACATGTTTGCTAGGCTTTCTCTGCAATTATCAAGTGAAAATGGCCCAATGATTGAACTGATTAAACTTAATTGTGTTGTTTTGGGGTTTCAGGGATTGTGCAGGTAAGTCCAGGTACCATATGTAACCCACTGGTTGCATTTTCCTCTCTCTTGCTGCATTAGATCTAGGGTTTTTTTTTGGGGGGGGGGGTTAATCACAAGCACTATGTTTCCTTTACATCAAGTGTGGCCACTTATGCATCTCTCCCTCCTGAGAAGAAAAGAGAAGAAAAGAAAAGCTGAAAAAGAACTCAGGTCTCCACAAGCCTCAGCCACACCATGTTCACTTCTATTAAAAACTACCATCTGTTGCCAGCCTCTGAAGGATTCTCTCTCTCTCTCTTTTTCCCCCACTTTGCTGGAGCTTAGTAGCTACGGGAACACCCTGCTAAAGATCACTTCAGCCATCTGTAGGCTGCCTTTCTTGCTGTGTCCAATTAGCATCTCTTCTGCAAAGCATTTCAAAGCTAAGCGATACTATTTTGGGGTCAATAATTGACCAGCTGAGAAGATCAGTATAGGACTTCAGTGCTGCATGAGTCCTGGTGGAGAAGAAATACAAGAAAGTACTACCATCACAAATATAGCAGGCTAAACTCACAAAAGACAATGGTACCTATTTCATTCTCTGTAGGTTTATTTAATTTATATCCTACCTTTCCTCCAGTATGGGAACCAAGGCAGCTTATGTCATAGGTTGAAACATGCAGTCTCTAAAATAATTTAACAATTGCATTTTAACCAAAAATTATAAACCATTTTTGAACAGGAATTTTGAAAATGAATCAGCAATCCTGTTTTAAAAAAAAACTGTTTAAAAAAAACTGAGAGCCAGCATGATGTAGGGATCTAAGTGCTAGTAGGGCCATTTCCGCACTACGCTCTTATAGTGTGATTATTCCACTTTCAACATCCTATGGGATCCTGGGGTTTGCAGTTTCGGGAGGGGTGGTTGCAGTTTCGGGAGGGGCCAGCTGCTATAATTAATTGTTAGCCAAATTTAACTTAACAGCCAAATTGCCACCAAAATATGCCTCTCTGACCATGCGCAGCCCTCGCTGCCTGGAGAGGAGGAGTCTGATGCCCTCCCCAGAAAGAGACCACCACTGGGGGAATGGCATGGGCAGCGCCAGACTGCACCACATGATGGGGTGGGCAGAGGCCTATAGATTCCTGGCATGCCCCACACATGATCTCTTTGGATCTTCAGCAAAACCCATCCCTCTCACCCTCATTGCAGTGTGCTTTAGTGGGTTGCTTTGGGGCTGGGCAGGAATTTTTCCTCTCCATTGGTGAGGGTTTTTTGCCTACCTCACACTGCTTCAATTGGAACTGGGAAACCGGCTGGGGTAGGGTCATTAATTAGGCAGGTAAGGGGCAAAGTGACAGCTCCGGTGGCCGCCTTGGGCACCCACTTTGGGTGTATGGGAAGTCTCCGAATCCACTGCTGGAGTCGTGCAACCTCAGGGGTGGAGAAGTTGGCCCCCCTTGAGGTTAACACAGGGATTTAACTCCTTCCTGAAGCATCCTGCAACTTCAACAGTAGTTACCCCTGGATACACCTCCCCCTATCGAGCAGCAGGCAAGCAACCAGTAACAACTGGGTTGCTCTATGGGCTCAGGTGGTTTGCCCGAGGGAAGGTTGAGGGGGCGGACAGCAGTTTGTCACCTGACCTTGACTGGACCCCCATTCCTCCTTTTGTTGCTTCCTCCCTGTCCTTAGTATTTAAATACATACTTACATACATACATACATACATACATACATACATACATACATACATAAATTCAATAAAGGTGGCCCTAGTTAACTCAAGCTTTTGTGTCTGTACTCTTTATTCCAGGGTTGGGACATCAAAAAGGTATTCTCCTGACACCAGAAAGACAGAGAGAAGGAGCCAACATGGACTTCCATGGGAGGGAATTCTATAAGTTGAGAAGACACATCCCATGTCATCACCAAACTTGCCTGTGATGATGCTGAGACCAAGAGAAAGCCCTCCACCGGGGGTCTTAAAATTCAAGAAGGCTTATATGCAGACATGCAATATCCTTTGGACTACACAAATATAGCATTATGACTCCACTTTTACTCCCATGGCACCATCCTATGGAATCTCGGGGTTTGTACTTGGTGAAGAACTAAAGGTCTCCAGTGCTGAAGGCTCTCCATCTTCTGCATGGAAAGTGTTTGCTCCACCAGTGGACCATGGGACTTCCACAGAACTAGGGCCCTTCTCTCCCACTTCCTATGATTCTGTTGGGACAATATACGGTGTTCACAGAATATGACCTACAAGCATTACTCATACAAAACATTGCAGGGGATGTGATTTTGGAAGAAGGCGTGGGACCTTTGCAGCCATCAAAAACAGAGGGCTGTGCAGTGGGAGAAAAACAGAAGAATTTTGCATGAGGAGGATTAGGAGGAGGTGTGCAAATTGTCCCATTATGCATGGCTAACTTGGCACATTATATATTACCCCAAAAGGTGGGGGATCCCTTGAGGTCCTCCAGCAGTACCGCAATTCAGTGCACAAATGGGGAATTAATTGGTTCTAACTAAGAAGGCTGCAAGAGGCAGGGTAACTAGCAGGATCTTTCCACCAATGTTAATGGGGTCCTTGCAGGAAAACCAGCCAAATACTCAGAAGTAAACTAAAAATGTGCTTATTGAAGGGAATTCAATCACACATAAATGCAAGATTCAGACAGTCACACACTCAAACAAGAGCTAACTGAAGGAAAAGGAGGAAAGTTCTGGATAGCAAAGCTTTGGTTTTTGGACAATTACCAGTCCAGAAGAGCAGTGAAGAAACAGTTAAGTGGCATAGACTTGTGTCTAAGGGCAATACAAATTGGAATTCAGAGCTACAAAGCGGTGTTCAGCATTTGAGATACTGCCACTAACTGGGCAAAATGAAGGATTTTTATACTCAAAATCTGCTGGAAGGCATGTGTGTAAATGACTCTCTAGAGGTTGCAGAGTGGACAATGAGGTCTGGATTGTATTGATGATCTTAGTGTTAGGTGACAAGGAATTAATGGCTATCATAATATCTCTGTAATAGTGGACAGGCAAAAGGGACAATATGGGAAGTGTATAGGTGCTAGGAAATAGGACTGAAACAATCAGTGGTTTGATGAGAGTTTTCCCTTCCAATTGTGTGATGGCAGAGATTTTAAAGTTTAATCCAGAGTTACCTGGTGACTATCCTGACAGTGGCCTAGGCTATTGCTAGATGGGATATTCTGAACTGTTTTGCAGCCCATATGCTCAATCAGTACTTTTCGTCTGCCCAGCTTGGCCTCACAGCCACCTCAGGCTCCATTTTATATCAATGCCAATTAATACATATTGCCAATTAAACCATATCAAATCTAGGGGGTGTGAAGGCTGATAACATATGCTACCTTTCTTAGCATATTTCTTGCAGAAACTTCTGCAGCTTCAACTGATGTTAAGTGTTAACCCAGGCATCTGAATGTGCTTGTCAGCATAGCCTTGGAAAATAGGGAAGAACTTCGACTAGCCAAATGTTAAGATGCATCCGTAACCCACTGAACATAAATATAAATGACCAGCTATCAGAGTACACATTATTAATCAATTTGTTTAGATAAAGAGATGAAACATAGGCCATTTCCACATGGCGTCACAGTCCTGGGTTAGGGCCATGTTGGCAGTGGTCTTGCTGCCATCCCACTCCCACCTGTTGGGATTGCAGGATATTTGCTTAACAGAATAAATCCATTAAGCACCCATGATCGTGTGATGCTCCCATCCTTTCTGGCTATGCATAAGGGCAGGAAGCAGGATGGAGGCACTTCCTTCCCCAGTGCAACCTGGGGAAAAAGCCCAGCTGCACTGAGGAAGGCAGGGGCATATCACTCATGCTCCCTTCCCCAGGGTGCCAGTCAAGCATGGAGGGTAGCGTTCCAGTTGTGCTCTCTTCTCAGCAAAGGCACTGCTGAGATTGCAACAGGAGGGCAATGAGATAAGGTAAGGTGCAGAAATGGCCACAGTTGTGTTAATCAAAAGCACATGGCCTTAAAGCAGACCAGAAGAGCTGGCAAGGTGCTGCACATCACTGAGCTGAGGTATCTCCACTTGGCTTCTATGAATTCCCAACAGCTGATTGGATACACGGGTTGCTCTGTATGATTTGTGTTAGGTATAGGAATGCATTAGATAGAGATTTCCTTTATTCAATATCTGTAAATGTTGCCTCCTATCTAAGAAATCTGTGATTCCTTTCAACCATTGGTATGTTCATTGCCTCCATATCTTAAAAGAACCAGCTTCATTTGGCATTACAGATCCTGTAACTCCTTGGCTGTAATCCTACTAGTTAAGTCCACACCGGAGTAAACTCGTTGAATCAAAAGTACAGTAAGTTGCTTCATTGTCAAAACATGGGTAAATCCAAATAATTTAATGGTTCTACTCTTGTTGAAACAATAGGATTCAGGCCATTGAGTTTTTGCCTGCAATAAGATTTGAGTTCCTGGCCTACATCCTGGAGACTGCTATTATGAAGGATAAGATAAAATGCAAATGAATTTTAAGCCAAAACACAGATACATATACATGCACAAAATGTAATGGAGCTTGGACAGGCACTAAACACTGGTCATAAGTACATCCTGTGTGTGCTTGCTCTCTTTTCATATAAAGAAATATGCAACTAAATTTATGCATATAGAGAAAGATCCCAGCATCTCATTTCCATATTCTTATTCTTTCTGGGCAATTTTGCTCCTTTTTACAGCACTGTCTAGGAGGCCTGCTTATTTACAACCACAGCATAAACCTCCAGTTCTATTTCTGCACAAGGACACACCATCTGCTAAGCGTAGACTCCCACCCTACCAAGGCTGAGCTCTTTATGCCTCAGTAAGCCCTATCACTCTAGCTTCCACCCTGTGGTGCCTTAGGTTTTTAAATTTACTTTCCTTTCATCCGGAATGCAAAATAAAATAAAATGTCATAAAAATAAACCCTGTTTATTGCAAAGGAAGTTTTCAAGATGGGAGATTCTTAATACTACTGAGCACATTACAGGGGCTTCTTGCGGGACATGCAGGCAGAGGTTTTCCAAGGGGTTGAAAGTACTATACATCCACAACGCATGCATCCCTCATTCTTGGCATGCTTCAGCAACTCTGCTATGCATTAAATGCAACATAAGAGCAACTCAGTTGGGTCCAAACAAGAGTTCATTTCCTCCAACATCCTGATTTTCACAGTTCACAAGCAGGAAATATACCCTCTCCATCACTATTCACCACCAGCAACTGGTATTCCATTGCATACAACATCCAATCCTATATTTCCATGGGCAAAAGCTAGTAATAGATGATCTATACTTCAAGGAACACTTTCCTTAATACTAACGGGGAGTGTTCGACAGGTCATGTGTGGCTCCTAACCTGTTTTTGAGACTCCCAAACTGTTGCAACTCCCCCCCCCAAAAAAAAATATTCAGCAGAAGCCTGGAAAAGGTCATTGGCTACTCCTTGAAATTGGCCTTAAAACACCCAACCTCTAAACAGGTCCCAACCCTGCTGCCAACTGTGGAATTCACAACTGGGAATGACTTATTGTTCTGATTTTCAGCTGATTTTTTTTTCTTGCAACCTGCCTTGAATCCCAGTGTGAGGGAAAAGGCAGGTATAAATAAAGTGATGGATTGATTTGGTTGATTAGGGGGTGAAATGGGTCAATGAAGCCCATAACAGTTACACAGTGTTGAAAATTGACCCCTGGAACAGTTTCCCACCCCTACCTAGTGCCAGCAATCCCAGAATTCAAAAATCAGGTAGGAAGGCTCTACTTTTGTTGCCCTTGATCAGTGTGGCCAATAGAGCAGCCATAGCTGGTAGGACCTTCTTATTGTGGCACACAAGCTTTAGAGCTCCTTCTAAAGGAGATCCAGTTGTCCACTTTGCTGTTGTCATTGTATTTCCACAAGCTCTTTGGATTTAGGCAAGTATTATGTTTGTTTGTTGATGATCCTTGCTCATGAGTGTGTTTTATTATATACCTATGATCTTTGATAATGTGATTCTAATTGTGTTTATGTGTGAAACTGTTTCATGTAAGTTGGTAACCAGAACAGGCTTTTTGAGAAGAAGTATGGATGATGACAGATAATAGATAGACAGATAGATAGAACCTGCCACAAATTGTCTAGGGTTCTTTTAAATACATGTAGATAAATCACCACATCTTTTGACAGTGTATTCTATAATTTAATGACTTTGGGCAGGATCCAATGTGGTAGACTTCTACTGGCACAGAAGTGGAATCCAATGGAGAGGCCAATCACTTCTTTCCCATTACAGCTGCTTGCACCCCAAAAACATTTCTGAAGGCTTGGGGCCTCCTTCAGACTTGGCTTTTGGGTTGTGCAGATAGCTTTATGGGAAAAAAAGGAATAAGTTCCATTATGAATACCGACACAAAGTTGGATTTAGCCCATGCATTTGCTTACAACTGTATTTTATGTATTTACAACATTTCTTTGCTACTTCCTAATGGAGGTCATTCTTGCTGGTTTACAATAAGCAATCCTTAAAACAGATTAAATACAAATAGAACATGAAACTATACAGATAAAAACACTGTAACACCTGACAAAAAAGAAAAAGAATCACAGCAGTCCAAAATTAATCTTTCAGAATTTGAGGCATTGCATGTACTTTCTTTTGCTTGTCTTTCACTCCTGAGAATCTTTGTATGACCCTTTCCTACCCATTCTAGTATTATGAGAGCAGGATGAAGGGGAAATTCTCTGTCCATTGGACTGGAACCAGTCTTGGTTCTGCTATGGTGCTGACAAAAGGTGAAAGGGGCAACAAGAATGAGAGACAGCAAGCAATTTGGTGCTGAAGACTGAAGGAGTAAGGGAAGAGTGAAAAACAATCAGTGACCATGCTGGCTAAGGAGTCTGGGAGCTGTAATCAAAAAAGTAAGTATTCAAGTTCTGCCCAGATCTGAGCTGTATCCATGCTGCACAATTACAGCAGTTTGATACCACATCATCCTACGGAATCCTGTAGTTTCATGGAGTACTTAGAACTCTCTAGTTTATTATTACTGTCTGGAAGGCAATCCTAAGTGCATCACTAAACTGCAAGTCCCACAGTTCCATAGGATGTGGCCAAAATGGTATCAATGTGCCATAACTTAATGGCATGGACATGACCCTCTAGGTCAGGAGCAGAGCTTTTATGGTAATTCTGTTCTACGCACACACCCACACATATGCACACACACAGACCAAATGGGCTGAAGAATTGCATAGAACATGTGCATCCCTGGCTAACAGAGGCATGAGTATGTGCTGCATCAGTCTAGAAGGGAGTGCTGCCATTGCTGCCTTCTTGAAATATGATTCTTCTAAAGGCAACATTTAAAGCAACAAAGAACCTGAAAGACTGGGAGCAACAAAACTGAAAGGATCCTGGAGAGAATTTATGATTTGCCAGAGGTTCCTTTTTCTGCCCAGTATTATAACAGCATCATTGTATATGGAGCTATTTGAGCGGCATCATATACCGCCATTCCAGCTGATGTTTCTGCACTTATTGCTGTGATAAAGCACTTTAGGCACAGGGGACATCTATAATGCGCCGATTATTATGATATAGCTCTCTGGCAAAAAGGCCTTCTCAGTTTCATTATTTTGACAGGTGGATCCCATTCCAGCATTTACAACAATCATGTGCATGTGTGTGTATGTGTTTGTTTGTCTGTGTGTGTGCATCTATTTGTTTGTTCAGAAGAGTTTTATTTTTAAAAAAAATATGAAGGGGAAGAAATTATACACAACAGAAGCAAGAGGTTCTTTGCCTGGTGTGCAGTTTGTCTTTTCAGTAACTTCTGGTGAAGGATGTATCAGACATTCAAAGGCTGGCAACCTGCTAATGGCATATACAGGTGTAAGTGTACCTACTACCTGCTTTGGCTATCATGCCAGCTGAACCCTATCCTAGAGCTGGAAGAGCTAAAGATGGTATGGTAGTGAACACACTGGTAACTTCAAGGCTAGTCTTCTGCAATACACTGCACATTGGGCTATCTTGGTATGAAGTTTGGAAACTTCAAATGAGTCCAAAACATGGCAACCAGATTGGTTGCTGGTAGATCTAGGATGGAGAGCCAGGGTGGTATAGTGGTTTAAACATGGGACTACAACCCCAGAAACCAGGGTTCACTTCCCCACTCAGCCATGAAAATGCATCGGGTGATGTTGGGCACATCACACACTCTCAGCCCCAGAAAACTCCCTGATAGGTTTGCCTTAGAGTCACCATAAGTCACAGATGATTTGAAGGCACACAGCAACAGCAACAAGAACAACAAACATCTAGGATTGACCATATTGTACCAATATTAGGCCATTTCCACACTACCCTGTTATAGTGCTATTATTCCACTCTCAACATCCTATGGAATTCTGAGGTTTTGCAATTTAGGGAGGGGCATTTAGAATTATCAGCCAGAGAGCTCTTTGACCTCAGTTAACTACAAACCCCAGAATTCCACAGGATGTTGAAAGTGGAATAATAGCACTATTGCAGTGTGGTGCGGAAATGGCCTTAAAATCGTTCCTCTAGCTGCCAGTTTGTTTCCAGGCAAGGTAGAAGGGAATGATTGTTGCTTCTAAAATCCTACCTGGCTTGGATCCAGGTAGCCTGCAGATCTGCTTTCTACCATATATTCTGCCTCGTACACTCAAGTCCTCTGGGAATCATTTACTTCAGTCAGTCAAAACTAGGCTGTTACTGAGAAGACACTTTCTTTGCCTGTTGCCAGCTTGTGGAGTAACCTGCCAGAGGAGATCTGTCACCTGGATATGCTTTCTGACTTTGAAACAGCAGTAAAGACCCATCTCTTCCAGTAGGCTTCCCAGATGATTTTTAAGTCAAATGAACTTTAAAATATGTGTTTAATATGTATTGGTTTTACAGGCTTCCCCTACTTATCTGTCAGGTTAGGGACTGGAGAACTGTGAGAAAATGAAATTGGTTGAAGAGCAGAACCATTGTACTGTATGGTAGGAAGCATGAAGGACTTATGGAGGCTCTCTTGGGATGGAACAAGCACACAGTGCTTGCAAAGTCTCTCAACCAGTTTAGCACCCTTTTTTCCCCTCTCAGCTTGCCTTGCAAGCAACACATGAATTCAAGTGGTTCCAAGCAGGCCTCCGTGGGCAAGAAGAACTGATGAAAGAGCAGAACTCCTATCAAATTAATGGAACTTGTCCTAAATTTGGAAGCATCAAAAGAATGAGTTGTCAAGTAAAAGAGCATCAAAAGTTGGGGGCTTCTCATATATGGTCTTTTGTCTGGCATTATATATTTCATTTGTTGTTGTTTTTTATTGTAATCAATGGGGAGTGGGGGTAAGAAGTTTGTTGTTGTTGTTGTTGGCCGGAATTCTGTACCAACTTCTTAGTTAAATGTAACTAAGTAATGACTCCTGGCCGAACTCTTGTCCCTAACCTGTCAAAAACATGTACTCCAACTACAAACAAAACTGACCTCCTTCTCATGCTGCTGATGCCCAGTAAAGTTGTATGTGAGAGAGCTGCAGCAATTGTGGAAGTAATGTCACAATCTTAACTAAGTAGTGATCAAGGATATGAAACAGTTATTTAGGTTTACTCATGTGTAACTTCACAATTGCTACTTAGGCCCTTTCTGCAGATCACTGGATCCTGGTGGTGTCCCACAGGGATCCTGGTGCAGCCTGTCCCAGGATGCAAATATGATAGGAGTGTTCCCCTCCGCACTGGCTGCTTGCGGGAATGGAGGAGCTGCAATCAGCCAGGCACTGTTCCAGGCTGTCCTGGGGCAGGAAGTGAAGCCATTGCACTTCCTGATCCTCTGCAGCTCAGGTAAGTGTGGGAAGGTGGCAGGAGGGCCATGCAATCTCCAGTCATTGATGAGAAAAATTCATCAATGTTTTGCTGTGTAATCATGCTGCCTGGGGACAGGAGAATGATGGGGCATGGATGATGTCATGCAGAACATCTGGATCCTGTATTTTTTGTGTCCCTAATGCGGGACATCAACATCCTGAGAAAAGGGCCTTAGTCACAACTGTGATACTATTTACACTATCATAACTCCCCACTCCCAAGCCCACTTTATCAGGCATAGGTTGCAGGAGAAGAAGGAGGTCTGATCTGCCAGGTGAATGATGTTTCTGTCAAGTTTGGAAGAGTGAGGGTTGAGTTTAACAGTCTTGACAAAAGCAGCCTTTTTGCATCTCCCAAAATTAGTAGCAAGATGACGTACAACTCACCATGAACATTCATACAAATGCAAAGCTTACAGGGGGGTTCCAGGAAATGAAGTGCCCCAAAACAATGTACATGTTTTAAAAGGTGAGTATCTAAAATATGTGTGATTTATTAAAAAGAAAATGCCCAAGCATGCTTATTCAATGAAGAAATGTTGCATAAACTAGGGATAAAGCACATTCAAAATTCTGAGAATTTCAGTGCAGGAAAAAAAACACGAAGTCTCATAACCCACTACAAAATAAGGATGGGAAGAAAATATCCTTAGGGCTTGGAGAAACTCAGCACTCCAGTGCCCAGCTGCATTTAGTAGGGAAGATCATCTCTGAATGTGCAGAACTCCGGCTTCTAATAACAGGAGTGAAGAAACTTCAGAGAATTGGTGCTTGCAAGGACTGATAGGTAAGAACAAATAAATAGAAAATATAGAAATAACAGGACGGAGAGAATAAAAATCCATCAATGTGGAATTATTATTCCTTCTCCCCCGCCCACTGTGCCAAGAGATCTAAGCAATCCTTTGCAGAAGAATGCACTAGAACAAAATGCTGACATATGAAGCCACTTCTGTCCCATCTAACTCAATAGTACCTACTCTGGCTGGTAGTAGTTCCTTGAGCCTCAGCCACAGTTCCTTCCCCATAGCCAAAAATAAATATCGGAATCCCCTGCATACAAACAGTCCTCTATTCAAAGGGTTTTCAGAGAACACCGATCTGTTGCATTCTGTTTTACTTCTTTTTCTTTTTATTCTGTAAGTAATTATAATTAATTAATTAATTGTAAGTAATTGCCAAACTAATCTTATCTCTTTTTACGATAGGGTTACAAGGTTGATAGATGAAGGGAATGCTGTAGACGTAGCATATCTTGACTTCAGTAAGGCCTTTGACAAAGTTCCTCATGACATTCTTGCAAAAAAGCCAGTAAAATGCAGGTTGGACAGGGCTGCAGTTACGTAGATTGGTAATCGGTTGACCTACTGAACCCAAAAGGTGATCACCAATGGCTGTCACAGGGGTCTATCCTGGGCCCAGTGCTATTCAACATCTTCATCAATGACTTGGACAAAGGAGTGGAGGGCATGCTGATCAAATATGCAGATTATACCAAATTGGGAGGGGTTGCTAATACCCCAGAGGACAGGATCAAATTTCAAAATGACCTTGACAGATTGGAGAGCTAACAAAATGAATTTCAAAAGAGAGAAATGTAAAGTCCTACACTTAGGCAGAAAAAATGGAATGCACAAATATAGGATGGGGGACGCATGGGTGGATAGCAGTACCTGTGAACGGGATCTAGAAGTCTTGGCAGATCACAAGCTGAACATGAGTCAGCAGTGTGATGCGGCAGCCAAGAAAACCAACGTGATTCTTTGTTGCATCAATAGGAGTATGGTGTCCATATCAAGGGAGGTAATGGTACCACTCTATTCTGCATTGGTTAGGCCTCATTTGGAATACTGTGTCCAGTTCTGGGCATCTCAATTCAATAGGGATACAAGCTGGAGCATGTCCAGAGAAGGGCGACCAAAATGGTGAAGGGTCTGGAAGCCATGTCCTATAAGGAATGGCTTAGGAAGCTGGGTATGTTTAGTCTGTAGAAGAGAAGGCTAAGAGGAGACATGATAGCCATGTTTAAATATTTGAAGGGATGTCATGTCAAGGAGGGAGCAGGCTTTCTCTCTACCACTCCAGAGACTAGGACAAGGAGCAATGGATTCAAGCTGCAGGAAAGGAGATTCCACTTGAACCTCAGGAAGAAGTTCCTGATGGTCAGAGCTGTCTGGCAGTAGAATAAGCTGCCTGGGAGTGTGGTGGAGTCTCCTTCTTTGGAGGTTTTTAAGCAGAGGTTGGATGACCATCTGTTGGGAATGCTTTGATTTGTGTTCCTGCATAGCAGGGAGTTGGACTCGATGGCCTCTGTAGTCTCTTCCAACTCTATGATTCTATGATTCTAAGTCATCTTGAGTTCCAGTCTTGGGAGAAAAGGCGTGATATAGATATATAGATATATAGATATATATAGATATATATATATAGAGAGAGATTGTTTGTTTGTTTGTTTGTTTGATTCATTGATTGATTGATTGTTACAGGCCCACCTCCATTTGAAAGGTTAAGAGCCACAACGAGAAGAGACTAAGTTAGAAGACTGGACAGACACATAGGTGACTTAGAGTCCATTCACATCACAGAATTATAGCACTATTATTCCACTTTAACTGTCATGGTTCCATCATATGGAATCCTAGGATTAGTAGTTTAGGGAGGGGAATTTAGAATTCCCAGCCAGAGAGCTCTAGTGCCTCCACAAATTACAACTCCCAGGATTCCGTGGGATGGAACTATAATGGTTAAAGTGGAATAATATATCACTAGAGCAGCCCCTCCACTTTCACAAGGGCTTAGGGTACAGAACTCTCGCAAAAGTGGAAAAAACACAAATAACTCCCTCTGCAATGCCCCTCCCATTCCTTTCAGGACTCCCCCTCCTATCCTCTTGCCCTTTGTACACCAGAGCTGAAGGCAAGCGAATGAGATGGGGGAGCTCTCGAGGGGAGAAGGAGGGCTTATGTAAGCTTCTCAATTTTGTCCGGGCACCAGCCTTCCTTCTCTGTGCCTAGCAAAACACAAGGGATTGGGAAGAGGAGAATGGGGGAAGGCACATAAGCACCATGTGAATAATCAAATTTGCAAAGGTCAAACCATGATTGTGGAGTGAGGACTGTATAATTCTGTAGTGTGAATAAGCCCCTGGTCGTCGTCTTCACCACTAGGGTGAGATATATTGTGTTTCTGTTTAAATTATGGTCGTGCGTTATAGATTAGCATGTGGATGCGTTATTCAGATCTATTGATTAACCCTAACTAGAGTAGACCTACTAAATCAATGGTTTTATGGTGAGTCAACATGTAGGTAAATCCCATTGTTTCAATGGGTTTACTCTACTCAGGACTAGTAATAATATCCACTCTTATGTCTCCTGTTCCTTTATTTCTTTCTCTGTTTAGTACCACCTCATCTCCTTCTCAGTGGTCACTCTGTTTATCATACACTTCAACACCTCGCACCAATTGCCTTGTGTCTTGAATTAGGAGGAGAAGTTAGCTGCTGATATGAGGAGAACTTTTCCCCAGCTCTTCACAGATGGGGAGAGGGGATTTAAAAGATAAAGGATTCATTGTGCTTCAGTGTGAACAGGTAAGGTGCCCTCTGTCACGCAGAGTACATTTCTCCCTGTAGCAAATAAACACCTGTTTGACCAGACTTGGCAGGGCCTGGCCACTTTTCAGAAGAAAGAAGTGTGCTAATCAGCCCAGGCTGAGAATAGCCACAGACTTCACAAGTACGGATCAGAAAAGAGGACAGACAGATGTTCGGGTTCTTCATAATGCTCACCTTGCAAACTACAGAAAGTATGTCAGATCCCGGTGTATGGGCATAGATCAAAAAGGGTGACTACACATGCTGACAGGACTCTAATTAAATTGATCCACACTTTGTGATTTACCTATTTGGAGTTGTTAATTTTGCAAGAGTTAAGAGAAAGGGCCTCCCTTTCTCTCCAGCGAAAATGATGAATAAATGGAGAGTATCTAAAATCTAAAAAGTCACGAGTGCCACCTACTGGAAAGCAAGAATTGTTTCCAGCTTGCAAGCAGGAAAAAGTTCTATTTTAAAAATTTCAGTTTCAAAGTACAGACTGCACTATAAAGCTACGGGTTTGGGCTAAAGCTCTGTATAACTAACCAGCACTTGTTAGCCCCTTTGTTATCACAAAGGTTTAATATTGCTATAGTGCTGCACTTAGGGGAAGAAAAATCAAAAGTTAGGCTGTTCTTGACCTGAATAAATTTTCAGATTATATAGCAATATTATATAGCCATGCTTCATGGATAGAATTATATCCTTAATCTAAAGTCATATCTCTGTACATTTTTCCTGTCTCAGTCATTTCACATATGATTGAACAGATTGACATATTCACTGCACATATCCAGCATTTGGTGAATGTTGACATTCATATGTGAATGCTGACATATTTTGTGTGCTTAGTAACACAGCAGGTGATGATATTCAAAACTCTAAATGGTTGATGACCTCAATATATACAGGAGAGATTTTCCTTCCATACATCTGTCTGCTGATGGAGACCTCCTGGAGGGGTCTTCTTCTCTGTCCCATTAATCAGAGAATTACATTGGGTGAAGATGTAGAAGTGGGTCTTCATTACTGTGGCTCCCAAGTTGTGGTGAGCCATGCCCTTGGAGGTCCAGTTGGTTCCACTGCTGACTTCTTATGGGAATGATATTAAAACATGGGTGGAATTCAGTGTGGGACTTATTTATCAGCAAACTTTACATGTGTGGGACATTAAACTGACCAGTTTTGCAATGTCCAGCTTCACCTCAGGACTGCTATGGTGGCACTATTTACAGGTATCCTTTGCACAAAGGAAAGCCCTAGGCACTAGGGCACTTCCAATGCGTATCTGAACACCAGGTAGGAAGTGCTAGAACACAATAGGAACCCCTGATTCACACCAGAAGCACCCAATGTGCATCAGAAATGCCCAGTGCTTGTTGTGTTACCACGGTTATGCTATGTCTGGTGAGAGCACTAGATACCTCTTGATGTCAAATAATTTGGCCTTTACTTGACGTTTCTCTGCCACCCTACTCCATGTGTTTGCAAGGGCCACCGGACAAGCACGTAATAGGCACGGCCGTTAATGGTTGTACATTCCAAACCTCATTTAGGCAGGCAACTTAATGCCTCTTCGATGCTTAAGGGACCACACCGTCTTGTAAACCATCTTGCTCAGCGTGACTTTACACAAAGACACACAGCCGAGTGCCGAGCCATTCCTTTATGTTGGGCCATTTGCATACTGGCCATACTATTGTCATCCAGCGCTAAGCTCATCATGTAAAACCTGACCTTTTCCAACGCTTTTGTACAGCTACAAATTTCCTTTGTTCTCACCGAGCATGGCATGGCCTGTAGGTAAAATCCCCTTTTCCAAGTCCTCCTCGGACTTCTCGGATCGCTCCCGAGTTTCATCCAGCCTTGCTGTCGGTTTGTCCAGAGGGCTCCCCTCAGCGAACCGCGCTGAGCTTTCTTCCCCTCAACCTCTGCTTCTCTCTAGGATTACGAGACCAGGTGTCGTATTACCCACTCCCCCGAAAGCTCTCCATTTCTATTTCTCAGTTAGCTGTGTGCATGTGTTGTCTTATTCATTGTTTGTCCTTTAATAAAGCTATCATTTTTGTTACTTTAAAACTTGCCTGGCTACTCTTCTGACCTGATGCTGTAGACATAGAGTTAAACATCCTAGCTAAAGTTACCCTGCCTCTCATTAGCTTGAGAGAGTGCTCGAGTCTAATTTCCCTCATCTTGTGTTTTTATTTGGTAATTTGGGCGCCCCTCCGGGACCCCCAACATACAGGGTAACAGTTGAACCATTCTTGCCAGTGCCCTCATATGCTTCTTTTGAATTCAGTAACAGGGTTTCATTGAACCTCTGCAATATAGCTAAAGATTCATAAAGTTATGTAACGTAGACAGTGATGTTGAATCTCAGCTAAAACTTTTAATCAAAGCCTTCGAGATCTACCAGTTTTGCCCAAAGGTACAGGTTTTAAATGTTTTAAACTGCTTTGTTATATTGTTTAATATGTTTTTAGACTTTTAAAACTATCCTTCATTGTGTTATCCTGTTTACTGGGGGTTCCGGGAGGGACACCTAAATAACCTTACAATTACACAAGATGGGGAAATTAGTCAAGAGCACTTGTTGGCACTACGAGAGGCAGGGTAACGCAGCAGGATCTTGTAACCCAATGTTTATGGGGTCAGGCCAATTCAAGAAGCAAACCATGTTGGAAATAATGAATGATCTTTATTAAATACAGGCACACAATATAAGCAACACACGCACATAGGTAACTAAGGAAAATAAAGGTGTGAGTATGATAGCGGGATTTTCAGAGGGATAGTTGATTCGGGTGATACGAAACCTGTTCCTGAAGCCCGGAAAGAAGATAGAGAGCGATGCTGGGGTTCGATGTATCTCAGCACATGGAGCTGAGGGGAAGCTCGCCAAGCAAAGTGGTAGCAAAGTGGTCTGGAACTCGGGAGCGATCCGAGGAAGGTCTCGTAATCAGGGGTTTTTATAGGGAGAAATGTGACTGCAGACTGTGCCATACTTGGGGAAAACAATGAGTTTCGGGCACGGGACAAAGCTTTGGAAAGGTCAGAATTTAGCATGATTGAGTTAAGTCTGAATTGACAAAGAGGCAGACAGTATGCAAATGCTCAGTGCTTGGCATTTGAGTATTCCGCTTGCCAAGTTGCCTGCTCGGAGCAGGGAGTTCTTTGTAAACAGTGTGCATACATAATGAGGGTGTTTGCAGAGAGGTCTTCTAAAGCGAGGATCTGGCTATTTCTGGCCTGCCTGGGTGGAGAATGGAATGTCCAGCAATTAGTGGCCGAGCCTAGTTCTGTGCTTGTCCAGGAGCCTCTCAAACACGTGGAGAGGGGTGGTGGAAGAGAGCCAAATTATTGATATCAAAATAATATCTAGGGGTATCTCCAAGGAGGCCTAAACTGCAGTAACAATTGCTTTAAATTTATTGTATGCCACCCTGTGGTATATACCATGTTTGCTGGCATATGAGACACACTTTTTTTCCTGAGGGATGCTGTTTAAAAATGGAGTGCGTCTTACACACCAGTGCATCTTATACACCAGCATATAACATTTGCCAGCATATAAGTATGGTGTGTCTTATATACCGGGGCATCTTATATGCTGACAAACATAAGTGGATATTTTCATAATTATCCCAGATGAATGCCACGAATATCAATATATACAGGTGTTCTCACACTCATCTGATGGACTAGGGGCCAGGGCACTATCAAAAAGTGGAATTGGTTGAAAAGCAAGACCCAGTTTTTCATCAGTTCTTCTCCTCTTGCCTTCTTCCTCTAGCCTTCCTTTCTCATCAAGCAAATCTCCATAATTCCCTCATGTTCCCTACAGGAAGAAGGCAAGAGGAGAAGAATTGACAAAAAAGCAGACCCCTCATCAAAAGAATGGTACATGTCTATAATTTAGAATGGTTGAAAGAACAGAAGGTTGAGAAATGAATTGTTTAAAAGTGGGGGATGTCTGTACCTGTTCAGACATAAACACAATAACAGTGACATGTGGATTATTCTCAATACACACCAGAGTATTCATTCATTTCTGGTCATTTCCCAGAACTGTGGAAGGGCCAGAGCTCAAACCAAAGGAACTTTTGGTTTGCATACATAATGCCCCAAATTCAATTCCTTGGCTTCTCAAGTTGTTAGAGATGACAACTATTGGAAAATATTCAGAAGTGCTGTCAGTATGGGGGATAATAAGCTCAATGGACCAGTGATCTGATTTGGAATAAGACAATTTCCTGTTTTCATATGCCTGTGAATTGTCAACCACAGTATTTAAATATTAGATATTCACCAGACTAGTAATTCTTAAGATTTTTAAGAATCTTAAGAGCAGAGTGTCAGAAGATGATCCCATCTTCCACTAACTCTCCAAAGCATTAGGAAACAACACCTTCCTTATTTACATCCTTTATCAATGAAAGATGTTTTAAATGCCACAAGTGTAAATGCAGAAAGCAGATCTTGTTAAGCAAACACCAGGAATATCCTGGTGGGCTTTCTTGTGTCTCATGAAATAATGGCAAATATCAACATTCAGATCTCTTCTCAACAGTCTTTTTTTCTTCATGAGGTGTTTATTCAACCTTTGTATCCTCATCTTCAACTATAATACAGTTGAAATCTTAGTAACTACATTGTCCACCTCCCTTTCCTCAAATTCATATCTTCCTTACTGTCAAATTTAGATATTAAGCTCCCAAAAGGCAGTGAGCTTTCCTTTCCATCATGTGAAACAGAAGTATCTTGTACTTTGATTATGCAGGCCAGAATTTACTTGGTGGCTTACAGTGGTGTAACCCCTGGTAAGCACTTTTTGGAGTTTTGCACAAGTGAATATCCTATACCTCCCTGGGCAATGTCTTCTCCCTGGCAACTAGATGGAGGGGCCTCAGAGGCCCTTCCCTAAACTGTAAACCCCAGGATTCCATAGGATGTTAAAAGTGGAATGATAGCACTATAACAGTCTAGTGTAGAAATGGCCTATGATGTTTCTACCCTTTTCCCTATTAACTCATAGGTGATTACACTGAATCTGAAGGAGTTAGAGATGTAAGTTAGATTATACATAAGAATAACTTCTTTTTCAAGTAACAATGCACCAGTGATTAAAGTCACTACACAGTACTGATTTCTCCACCTCATAATTAAATAGGAGGCATTCAGCTATATAGCAGTTGAATATTACAATGGGTTATGCCTTTGCTCTTTTCCTCTGCAATTTCCTTCCTTTTTTCCCCCATTTTTGTTGTTGTTGGGAAACATAATGCAATCATATATTTGATGGCAAAGACTCAAGTGATGACCTCTAAATGTTCCTGGAGGAAGCAAACTCTGTTGCTACTGATTGTTGCTTCGGTCTACCTGCTAAATTGAAATCACACTCTAGAAGTAAATTTTCAGTAGAGCATTATCTGTGCAATTCCCATTAACAATAAAGAAAAGAAAGAAACTGTGTGCTTTTCACATACACCCTACTTTGATAAATGATGCTGAAAATTGCCCACATCTTCACATGAGTAATGAAGGTTGCAATAAAAGGAATACTTGGGAAAGGAATAGAATGCAGAGGAGCCTCTGAGAGTTTAGTCTGCCATTTCTGTCATGTAGTTTGTTTGTTGATTCCTTCTTTGGGGACAAAATTTGGCTGATTGATTGATTGCTACAACATTGACCATGCTGGATGGGGAATTTGGAAATTCCGGTCCAAAAAAAGTAAATGATTTGAAGGCAATTCAGGCCATTTCCACACAACGACGCCATGCCGGCATGGGGACATGTTAAACCAGTGCACTATACATGCCATTGCACAATGTCATTGCAGTCCTGCTCCAGTCGTGTCCCCAGCTGTTGTGATCATGTGGTATACCATTACCAGAAAAAATCTGTTAATGGCCTCCCTTTGTGCAACGATTGTGTCACTGGTGGCCGTACAAGAAGGGTGAAAGCATTATCGACAGCTTCCTTTCTCAGTGCAGCTCAGGAAGAGGCCAGGTACACTGCGGAAAGAAGGGGCACGTCCCAAACACCATCTCTCCACCAGCAGCTGGCCAGGTGCAGAGGTGCAGAGGTGGGTCCTGCTCCCATCCCAACAGTGGTACTGCTGGGATCACACTGGGATGTTGCGGGATCACAGTATGGTGCGAAAATGGCTTCAGAGCATATTTGAACAAGTCCATTGTGAAGCTGGATCGTCCCCATGTGCTGCTGGGACGTATATTCCAGCCTGTTATGAATTTTAGCTATTAATTCATCTTCGCTGCCACCACCCACTGAATTATGAATTATCTGGACACTTGGACAGTACAGCGGGACCCTGTCCAACCATGTACATCCCTAAGCTTAAGGATCTTCCTTTTCCCCCAGTCTACCTAGCTTGGCGTGGGAAGGAGAGAAAAGGGTCTTTTACAGAAAGTATTTATTAAAGATATGCAGATAAACAAGGCAAATTACCACACATGGGAAGCCCCCTCCTCCCAGGCACGCTTAGTTACAAGTAGTTACAAAAGAACAGATATGAAAGCACAGATACATTCTTTAGATCAGCCAGCCTCCAAAATAACAAAAAAGTCCCTAACGCGACTAGATAACTTTAGTCTAATTACTCACAGTTGTTCCTAGGCTTAGATGTTCTAAAGGAAGCGGACAGGAGGTGAGGCCTATGGCCTATGGCCTATGGCCTATGGCCTGCAGCCTGCTACTGGCTCAGAACCCCCCTCCATTAGGTTCCTGGGTTGTTCTTCTTTGTTATCCCTTTGTTCTCTCTCTAGCCACATGGCCTCGCAAGAAGTTTTATAACTTCTCCTTGGAAGCATCTGGAAGCATCCTGAAGATGCTCACCTCTTTCCTTTTTGATTGGTCAAGTCTTACCCTGTGATCTATGATGCTGACCCACATGACCTATGATGCTGACCACATACTAAAATGTAATCTAATCCCAACACCTTATTAACCCTTGGTTTACCTGAAGTGGGAAGTGTCCCCCTTTTAGCTAAGTCTAGATAATGGGAAGCCCCATTATCACATCCATAAGTCTCATGCCCAGGGCATATTGAAAGATAGGTGGCTAATCAACATCCACCTGTGGTCAAGATGGCAAACATTATGAATAAGGAAGAACAGACAAGCTCGGAAAGACTGCAGCAATTTGCTTTTGACTCAGCTTACAAATAAAGGTAAGATTCCACCCTTCCTATGTTGGAAGCAAAGGGGCATCAACACCTGTTTAATGTGATGGGTGAAAGGGAGCCCTTTCTTTGATCTATGTACTCAAGTCTTTTTGCTTTCTTCCTGCCCACAGAGGTCACTTCTCCCTTCTTCCAAAAGTTAGTTAGCCCTTTGTCTCCTTTTGCCTGGGAAAGGAGCATCCATGAGGCCTCTACCACAGGATGGCTTATATCCACACATAACAGCCAGCTCTTAGGGGAAATTCTGCTGAAATTTAGGTAATGTTCTTTTGTCTATTTCTTTTCCTATCCCCAGATGGATTTCCTCAAACAATAAATAGAACTTTTCCTCTCTCTTATTTTTTTAACCTTACAAGAGTATCCTTGGCATGTAGGAATAAAGCCAGACAGTACTTGGATCACTAGACCTCTTGCCACTAAATGGCTACATTGAGTAGACAGCGGTAGACATGAGTTATATAGGAAAGGGGGTCATTATGTGAAGGAAGTGTTGAATACCGCCTTCTGCAATGACCTCTGAAGGACCAAACAAGCAGTCAACTGTGCAGCACCACAGATACAGCAGGGCCAGGAAATCAATTTATTCCAGTTATGGTCACTTTCAGTTTCTAAAGAAATCTTGAGGGCAGTGGTACTCAAAGTCATAGTCCCTGGACTTGTGCCATTGGTTGCCAATTGAGGGAGAGTTCAGGGATCTGCATGCTGAGATGTAGGGTCCTGCACTTGGGCAGAAAAAATGAAAGTCACAAGTATAGGATGGGGGACATGTGGCTGGATAACAGTATGTGTGAAAAGGATCTAGGAATCTTGGTAGATCACAAGCTGAACATGAGTCAGCAGTATGATGAGGCAGCCAAGAAAGCCAACACGATTCTTGGTTGCATCAATAGGAGTATGGTGTCTAGATCAAGTGAGGTAATGGTACCACTCTATTCTGCATTGGTTAGGCCTCATTTGGAATACTGTGTACAGTTCTGGGCACCTCAATTCAAGAAGGATGTTGAAAAGCTGGAGCATGTCCAGAGGAGGGCAACCAAAATGGTGAAGGGTCTGGAAGCCATGCCCTATGAAGAACGGTTTAGGAAGCTGGGTATGTTTAGTGTACAGAAGAGAAGGTTAAGGGGGGATATGATAGCCATGTTTAAATATTTGAAAGGATGTCACATTGAGGAAGGAGCAGGCTTATTCTCTACCACTCCAGAGAATAGGACAAGGAGCAATGGATTCAAGCTGCAGGAAAGGAGATTCCACTTGAACCTCAGGAAGAACTTCCTGATGGTCAGAGCTGTCCGGCAGTGGAATATGCTACCTTGGAGTGTGGTAGAGCCTCCTTCTTTGGAGGTTTTTAAGCAGAGGCTGGATGGCCATCTCTTGGGAATGGCTTGATGGGTGTTTCTGCACAGCAAGGGGCTGGACTCGATAGCCCCTGGGGTCTCTTCCAACTTTATGATTCTATGCAGTGGGTGCTATGGGCCAGTTCTCACCTTGGGACTGATATTTCCCATCCCTCTTGTAGCCCTTTTTGGACCTATTCTGTTCTGAGCACAGTTCAGTTTTCACTCTAGATGTAACATATTTTCTTATCAATGTGTTGTGTATTTTTGAAATGGATGTTAAAATAAATATTAAGGCTGGGTAATGTATGAATGAATGCTAAGAAGAATGCCACTGTGTTTTGTCCTTAAGCACACACTCGGTGGGGGAAGAACTGCTGGAAAACATTTCAGAATTAAAGCAGAAATATTGTACAGAATTGGACCATGGGACTTGTGCATGCAGACAGAGCCCGAGGAGCCATTTCCATTTATACAGTTATAGTGCTATGATTCTACTTTAACTGGCTGTATGTTAGGGTATCTTGAGGTTTGCAATTAGGTGATCACCAGAGCTTTCTGGCTGAGAATTCGAAATACCTTTTCCTAAACCCCAGTATTCCTTAGGATGCAATCAAAGTGGAATCATGGCTCCTTAATTCTGTAGTATGAAAGTGGGCCAGATTGTTACCCCGTATGTTGGGGGTCCCGGGAGGGATGCCCAAATAAAAACACAAGATGTGGGGGGGGGATGGACCTGAGCACTCTCTTAAGCTAACGAGAGGCAGAGTAACTTTAGCTAGGATCTTTTACCCTATGTCTACAGCGTCAGGTCAGAGAGTGGTTA
The DNA here is from genome assembly GCA_948474755.1 of Ctenosaura bakeri. Lineage (NCBI taxonomy): Eukaryota > Metazoa > Chordata > Lepidosauria > Squamata > Iguanidae > Ctenosaura > Ctenosaura bakeri. The sequence continues at coordinate 174,584 of CAOLHI010002404.1, read as the reverse complement.
GACAAGTTCTAAAGCAACAAATAATATTTTATTGAGAACAAACAACACAAAAGACACGACATACACTAACTAACTGAGAAATAGAAATGGAGAGTTTTGGGGGAATGGGTAATATGACACCTGGTCTCGTAGTCCTGGAGAGAAACAGAGGTTGCAGGGGAAGAAACTCAGCGCGGTTCGCTGAGGGGAGCTCGCTGGACAAACCGACAGCAAGGCGGGATGGAAGTCCAAGGTAGTCCAAGGAAGGCTTGGAATCAGGGGGGTTTTATAGGCTGGATTTTACCTACAGGCCATGCCATGCTCGGTGAGAACAAAGGAATTTTAGAGCGGGACAAAGGTGGTGGAAAAGGTCAGGTTTTACATGATGAGCTTAGCGCTGGATGGCAACAGTATGGCCAGTATGCAAATGGCCCAACATAAAGGAATGGCTTGGCACTCGGCCAGTCATCTTTGTGAAGTCGCGCTCAGCAAGGCGGTTTGCAAGAAGGAGTGGTCCCCTAAGCATCGAAGAGGCATTAAGTTGCCTACCTAAATGGGGTTTGGAATGTACAACCATTAACGGCCGCACCTATGACGTGCTTGTCCGGTGGCCCTTGCAAACACGTGGAGTAGGGTGTCAGAGAAAGGTCAAGTAAAGGCCAAATTATTTGATATCAAGAGATATCTAGTGCTCTTACCAGACATAGCATAACCGTGGTAACAAGATTACTAATTTTTACCAGGCCCCTCAAGGATGTGGGGCCTATGCATATACATTAGTTTCACCCTCTACAAGTACCTAGGAATATACTGGGAAACTCATCTTCCGTGTCTCAGTCAGCTGGTGGGGGGGACACCTCACCAACTTCATTTTGGAGTTTCATGGGAATAAGACTTGCAGGACTGAATTGTAGAGTGATAATAGAGTAGGAGGGTAATTGCTATAATTCAAATGTCAAGAAACCAGTCAACCTATTGTGTCTTTTCTCTCTTCCTCTCCTTCTCCATTTATGCTTTTCCACCTGCTGTAACCCTGCCTCATTTCAATGGCAGTGGCTTGGCACCCTCTCCTGTTAAAACAAGATAATTTTCTCCCTCATCTCCGACATTCAAAGCGAAGGAATATCTTTTTTAAAAACTATATAAAATGGACTTGCAAATCACTTTCAGTGTGGCACAGGAAAAAGCCTCAACAATTCTTTCTTCTCTTTCTTTGTAAAATTGATTCCATTTAAGGGAGAATTTAACAAAACATGACAGATGGAGCATTTTAGAGGTTATTCTCAAAGTCCCTTTTATACCTCAAAAACCCACAGATGCCAGCATCATCCCAGCACTGTCATATTTGGTTCCAGTTTTTGACTCTTATTAGGAGTCTGTTAGATTACCTCAATTTTTATCCTTAAAGTTCTGGCAGCTTATGCAAACATTTTCAATTTCACATTGTTCAAAGAAGTTGGAGCAGGGAACATAAAGGATTTCCCCTGGAAGTATTATATAAATAACTCCATTAACTGGAATGCCATTCTAGCTTTTCTTTGAAATCTAGGCAAGGAAAGGAAATGTAGAGCACAGTCACACTCCATCTACCTCAAAATACAGCCCATAGAAGCACAGGCAACAGACTTATAGTGAATCAAATGTGTTTCCCAGCAGGACAGGAGCAAAGATTATGTCTATTTGGGAAGTGGGAAGGAGAGTGGGAGGTCTTCATCTTTCTTTTGAAGAAAAAGGACCATGTCTCATGTCTTCAGCTATTTTTTTTTTTTCTGAGTGACCATCAGTGGGGATGACAGAATTTACTTTTGTCAAGAGAGCACAGACATAGGAAAGTAATTTTCAATTGAAGGAATACTTTTTCTAACACATTTACACTTCTGATAAAGGAATAATGATATATTTCACACACAAGAACCAAGATCCTACATGTAAATATTCACCGGTCGAATTACACTACACACTATCCTATGAGGAGCAGCTTAGGGAGCTAAGTATGTTTAGCCTGACGAAAAGAAGGCTAAGAGGTGACACAATAGCCATGTTTAAATATGTGAAGGGATGTCATGTTGAAGATGGAGCAAGCTTGTTTTCTGCTGCTCCAGAGACTAGGACATGGAGCAATGGATTCAAACTACAGGAAAAGAGATTTCACCTAAACATCAAGAAGAATTTCCTGATAGTAAGAGCCATTTAGCAGTGGAGGCAGTGGAATATGCTGCCTCCAAGTTTGATGGAATCACCTTCTTTGGAGGTTTTAAAACAGAGTTTGGATGGCCATTTCCTGAGGGTGCTTTGAGTGCATGTTCCTGTCTGGCAGGGGGTTGGACTTGACAGCCATTGTGGTCTCTTCCAGCTCTACGATTCTATGAACCCCTATACCAAATACCAATGTAGCACAATGTATGTGGATCAATAGTCAGTGTGCATGGCTGACCAAACATTGTGAAACTGCAATGTACAAAGTTCTTGCATAGAGGCAGTGTGCACTCACATGTTACTCTTTGTACTTTAATGCACTGTGATCCCACATCTGTATCTTTGCTTACAGCACTGTCAGGCAGATAGGACCATCACAAATTTATCACTGTGCATGCATAGTGCAACTTACACCTGCATATGTCATTAACAGGCAGCCATCCTAACAGTCCCGTATTAAACATGGCTGAAATCCTGTTGATATCTTATGCATGTGTAAATTCCTTTATGGAAACTATTGGACATTTTTGTCCAACACAGAACACTTGCATTCAGTTCAAGGTGACACAAGTGGAGTTGCATTCAGCTGCGCTACACTGCCATTCAACACAAAAGTTGCCTGGCACAATCAGGGCATAATTTCATATGCAAAGATTTATAATACACAATGTCCAGAGTAGGATCTGTGTCCATATATTTTTTTTTCTCACATCCTGGTGTTTGGTGGATTGAACCTCTAAGGAAGTTTTCTTGTGTAAGACTGTAGCCTTATTCTAATTTCCGTTTTTTGATAATATGTAAATGAACAGTTTATGGAAGACCATAGAAGTCTATGGCCATTTCCACACTGTACTGTTATAATGCGATTATTCCACTTTCACATCCTGCAGAACACTGAAGTTTGTAGTTTACTGAGGCCAAAGAGCTCTCTGGCTGGGAATTCTAAAGGCCCCTACCTAAACTATAAACTCCAGGATTCCATAGGATGTTGAAAGCGGAATAATAGCACTATAACAGTGTAGTGCAGAAATGGCCTAACACTCAGAGTATATAACACCCAAAAAGAAAGCTGCCCACCCAGTGAAATTTGATCTCAGTCGCCACACTTCTCACTGAAAGTTGTTCATATCTAGAACTCTCATATATGCTGTATTCACATTCCATCTGCCCTAAATGCTTAACTGAGGTTTTAAGTTACCGCAATGCTAGTGATTTAGGGACAGAAAATTTCACTGGGGGAGGAAGAATTCTTGTTTGGCACGCAATGCCCTCAATTTGTGTCTCCCATCCCATAGTTATATACCTGTGAAGGAGAGTGAGCTCCTTGTCAGGGTGGTTGTGTGCTTCCAATTACCAACCCCACCCAGTCTGTACCAGTAGCGTTAGTGCGAATTAATCTTCATCCCTACCTTCTGTTTCAAAGCCTCTAAAGCATCCAGGGTTAAATAAGCAGAGTGTTGGCTTGGGGTGGGAGAAATCTTCATTTCTTTCAGTGTCTTCTCAAGAGGACTATGCAAGATACTCCACAATGTGGAGTATCAAAAGAAGTTACTGAGCAGGTGGATATTCCAACATATTATACCAAATTCTGGACCTCTCTGATCAGCTAATAAGTGAATAAAATTACTACTTTTGCCTGGAGGGCTTTGCTATCACTCTAGCGACGTGATGTTCGTAATGTCTAAAAGGAAAAGTCCATATAAATAAGAAATGTTAGGGCTCAAGCAATTAGAATAATAGCATTTCAGGTCGAAATCACACCAACTCTCCTGCTCTGTGTACAATTCCACATTCTCGTCTCTTCTAAAAGTGCATCTCCTTAGCAACAGGCAACGCATTTCTTCTTCCCTAAGGTCATCCTGCTCCCAAATGATACAGAAATGGTCTGTTTGAAGCTGAAGGGATGTTAATAGTGCTGTAACTATTTCTCAATATGTGAGGCAGATGAACTGTCCTTGAACTCGTTGGGCTGCCTACAGATGCTGTTCAAAATGAATTAAATTCCATCTATTCAAGAAGCCAGGGCCAAAGATCATGGAAGTCAATAGAACCAGATCCATTATAATACAACCCTCATTTGATCCCATGATTCTCAGTGGGCTTTGGTGGGCTGGAAGAGAGATTCGATTGAGTCTAGGGCTTGGAGGAGTAAGACTAACCCCAGCACCGTGGGTACTGACATTTTGCTAGCCAGCATTTTCTCATCTATATATGCCATGACAATGCTAAATCAAAATGATCTGGTCATTCTGAATGCTTTCATTTGTCAATGAATGTAATCAGAGATAGCATTGCAATGGCACTGTTTTGCATTTAAAGCAGAGGTGGGGAATTAATGCTCCTCCTCCAGATATTGTTAGATTCCAACATCCTTCCGCCCAAGCCAACATAGCCAATAATTAATGGTCTAAGGAGCTACAGTCCAGCACCATCTGGAGTGAAACATTTTCCTTACCCCTAATTTAAAAGGTCCTTGCACGATCCTCACTAAGAATACTGAATGAGATTTTACTGCAAAGCCTGTTTCCTTAGCCAATGTAGATGGATCTAGAAGACTGTTTTCCTCCATTCAGTTGCAAATTCTGCATGACAAATTAAGGACCTGGATGTTTTCACACACAGACCACAAACACATAGTTCAAGGTCACATTCATCATGGGATGTGTGATCTTAGGACTCTTGGTATAGATGATGATGGTAGTGGTGATGATGCTCACTAGTAAATATTTGTTAAAAGTACCTTTCAGGAAATTATTCAACTGAAGACTGCAATAAGACTAGATCTTACGTGTGCATGTTGTGCCCCAAGTCAAAATGTATCAAGAAGCCAAGCTGAAATGTGGAAAGATTTTTGAAAACATTGGCCTAAATCCAAAAAAGCAGCCAGAATATGCCTGTTTGCAGCCAAACAGTGACTCACAGGGTGGATGTGTAACCGGAGCCACCATCTCCTGCTGTTGCACAATGGAGCAAGGAGTACTGGATAAGAAGGGATAGGATACTGTTACAGCCCTGCACACACCTCACAATTGGCATGATTTAATGAGCAATATTATTTAATTAGCACTATATTAATTGGTGTTGGTATCAATAATACCTGAGGTGACTGGAAGGTCAAGCTGGAAGAGGCAGATTACTGACTATAGACATGAGACAGCAAGGCAGGTCAGCCACACCCACCTCCTAGGCAAATGCTGAAGTTACTGTCAGGCGAATAGTGCAGCCACTCTTGAGACAATAGGCTTAGGCTAAAGAGCCAGACATCTCAGAGCAGAAAGAGGAAATCCCCACCTTATTGTAATTGTCCTAACCCTGATCCCATACACTTGGATGTTTCCCTGTTGTCTTTCTAACCTCTCCACAATACTGGGCTATTACAATGGCCATTAGCCTTTTGTCACCTAAACATTAAAACCATTATATCTGTCCAGACATCATTGTTTGTGTTGCAACTTCCATTGTCCACTTGGCTGAGAGAGCAATTCACACTCATAACTACATGATATTTTCCAGGTATAAGAACCCCCAATTTTGAGCAGTTCAATGCAGTCTCTTGACTTTCTGAACTCCATGCTGTCCATTTGATTTCTGAACTGTCCTTAGGTGCCTACCTAAGCCACATCACTGCTTTTGTCACTGCTCTCCAGACTGGTAAATATTGCCACTTCCTTAAAAGTCTTCTATCCACACTTTCCTCTCTTTACCTTCAGTTAGTCCTTGTACACATGTGTGAACATTTGGATCTTTGCATGCTTGTGTGAATTTCTCTTAATAAAATACATTTTATTTTATATTTGGGATCTCTGGCTGGTTCTTTCCTGCAAGGACCCCATAAACATAGGTGGTAGATCTCGTTAAGTTACCCCCTCTTGCAAGCCTACTGATTTTTGAGCTAATTATTTCCCCGTTGTCACATGAAACTACTGGCTTCGCAGGTAGTCTCTGCATGTTTTGGGGTAACAATACCTCCTTCTGCATTGTCTCTCGAAGCACCTAGACCAGCATAACCAAGGTTTATGCTGATGTATATGACTTACAACATTATGTCTCAAAGCATCTGATGAATAGGGGAGTCCAATTCTTTTTTTCCTCAGTCTTCCAGAGAGATGCCACCTATTTGTGCTCATTGGCAAAAATTGTTTCTTTTTTTTCCTGGAAACTCACAAGGCATCAATGTCCAATAGCCTGAGATTGTCATCAGTCCACGGACCACCATAATGAGTAGCACTGACCTACAAGATATTGGCTATGTTCAATAGCTCCAAGAAATACCACTGTAATGTTGTTTCAGGGATTTCTCTTAAATTGAACTATGGGGCTTCCCCATTTAGACTAAGCGCAAAGATTCCTGGATTGGCTTTGCTAATCTTCATCCACCTAGAGATAATCAGTCATGTAGCTGCATCATTATGCTGTCATCCCATTCACTGTTTGCTCCTTTATTGTCTGTGATCCCTTGATGTAACTAGAAACTTCTTTTGCTTTCAGCATCATCAATAGATCATCTACCATGGTGAGCCTGGCATGGAGAATTGTTAAAAACCGGTCAGGAGATAATGATCATGGATCTTTTACATCATATCTGTTTCAACCCTTGCATTCTCTACTAGCAAGCCTATTATTCCCAAAGCCAGAGCTTAGTTCAGAAAGTGTTCTGAAGTCACTACAAGATCCTTTTCATTTGGAAGTAACATTTGGTTGCTAAGAATCAACAAGTCAAGGGTCAGATACAGGCAGCTTTTATATTTTAGCTAGTTAGGAAAATGTTTTTTATATGCTCCCAGTTTTCAGGATGTGGTTTCATAAAGTGATCAAACCAAACTTGGCAAATGCATGGTTTTTAGAACCACATAGCTACAGCCTCCATAGATTTTTCTTACTTTCCTGTACCCTGCATGAACAGCAGCCCGCCCCTCTGCCACAGCCACTGCTGCTTTTTGTGCTTGAAAAAGCAGAGCTTATCAAATCAGACATTTTTAAGTAAAAGGTTATATATATAAAAAGATATATATATATATATATATTCAGCTTTTTCGAATGAAATAAAAAAAATAAAAAATGAAAACCTCAGCACTTGGTTTTACTTGATTCATCAGTATTAATATTCTGAAACATATAAAATCAATGCTTCTGTCTCACATTTGCACAGCATGTCGGTGCATCAGGAGGAAGCCTCCCTGAGGAGGAGTGTGCTGTTGCTAGGAAATGTGGAGGCTTCTCTCTCACCCCAGCACCAGGTGCCTGCCTTGATGAGAAAGCAAGTGGAGCATTATAGAGAAGAGCTTGAGGAATACCATGTGTCCAGTCATTTGCCTGGACACATGAGGTCTGTAGGTGGATAAAGGGATGGGGCCGCATACCTTGCCTTCCCTTTCTTTCATCTTTCCCCTGAGCAGGGAGATCTGAAGTGGAACCCAGCCTTGTTTACTAGGACTAGAGTACACCATAAAGCTAGCATGATGTTGCAATCTGAGGGTTTTTTCTTTAGCTTTTTTATTATAATAAATTAGCACTTATAATCCTGATACATACAATAATTCCTTCTTTCCTATGCAGATATCATGATTTAATTTTTTCCTTCTCTCTCTGTCTCTCCTTAAATCATAAGGGTTATGAACCATATCCCTGTCAATCATCATAAATATTGTCTTCCAAACCATTACATGTTGTTTTTATATTAATAAGGCCCTTCAATACTCATTTTTCCAAAATCTCTCTTGATGCAAGGAAGGTTTAAGACCAGTATTTGCTTTGAGTAATATAAGTAACAAATGACTTCCAACTAAATCTCAAACATATCTTCTTTTATGTTGCTTCTTGCTACCCTTACTTTGTGCGTTAATGTTTCTAAGAACTATGGATGGTATCCTATTTAACTGATTTTCCATAAAGAAATTTTCTAATGTTTTCCATGCCCCAACCTTACAGCCCTTAACATGTGTTATAAGGTCTTTATCTGGCAAGTTTTCATTTTTCATTTTTGAATGTACAAAGTAATAATAGTGCCCCTCTGAAGTAGACTTTTTGGCCCAATATTTGACTTATCCATCTCAATACATCCTCCTGGAATCTACATATTTTTGGACAACTTTGCCACATAAGATTCCAATCACTCATTTTTGCCACAATGCCACCAACATAGCTTAATATTCATTATTGATCTTCTGGAGTTTGAGTGAATAGTAAAACCATTTGTCAATAATTTTTAATGCATTTTCTGTGATCTTGGTGGATATTGATTTATACAGTGGCATTTTCCAAACTGAGTCCCATTGTTTTTCTGTTACTTTTATCCCCAAATCTGACTCCCAAACAAGTGTCTTTCTTTATATTTACCAAATTTTGCTTCCTGTTATTTGATATAGTTTTGAAGCTTGTCCTTTTGTTTTGTTTATGCTGTCAGTCCAATACATTTCAAACAGAGTTAAAGCTCTCAGAGGGCAGTCTGTTCTATTTAATTTTTCCTGAAAGGAATTAATTTGAATTAGTTGCGGCCATGATGGATCTATTGGTTTCAGTCTGTTTTTAAGTTGTTCCAATTGTATAGATGTACCATTCAAATATAGGTCATTTATTCTATATATTTCTTTCTCATTCCACCCCCTAAATTGGTTATATTTGTCTTTCTGTTTTTTAAAAAAATTATGATCTAAGAAAGGACAAAAAGTTGATGGAGCTCATACTAAAAATATTTATATCTAAACCATGTACTGAACATTCTTTCTGTAAACAGATTCAGTATTTTGTCTTGAAGTCTGTTTTTTCAACTTTAACTGAATGCTTTTTTTCAATTTGGATCCATGCAATCAAGTTACCAGCTTTTACAAATTTAACGATTTGGACCAGTTGGAAAGTGTGATAATATAATTCTAAATTTAGTGGGACCAGACCTCCTTGTGATTCATGGCCGTATTTGGTGACACTTATGAACCTTAAAGATTTACCCATGTTATAAATTTCTCCAGAATTTTTGCCATTTTGTAAATTTTGTGCTATGCATTGACAATAGTCTGAAAGAATAACAAAAATTTAGATAAAATGTGGGCTTTGACAATAGCTAATCTGCCCAATATTAAGAACTGGAGTTTAGACAGTTCCTTTAATTTTTGTGCATTACAGTAGGTCTCCCATAATCATATCATGCAATTTAAGTTCAGCGCAGTGATGCAGTCCTATTGCTTTTCCCTTTTTGCCCTTCACAGCTCTCTCTTCCTTCTCTTCCATTCCTTGGTAGTTCTTTTCACAATTCCTGTCCTCCTTCTGTCTCCAGTCAGTTTCTTTTCTTATCTCCCTTGCGTCTATTTCTGTTTCCCTCCTTCTTGCACTGTCTCTCTTTCTTTCTCTCTCTCCCTCCCTTTCCATGGCCCAAGCCTTTGTTAGGGCATGGCTGGCTAACTCTGCTTCCCTTCTGCCACCCTGTTGCTGCTACTCCCTGCCCAAACACCTCATTGATTCCTCTTCTTCTTCGGTATCTCCTTCAGCCTCGCCTCTCACCACCCACAAAGCAGACCAAAGGCAATTCGCTCATCAATCTCCCTCCATGCTGTCTTTGTGCTCTCTGAGCCTCTTTCACTTCTGCTCATTCTGTTTCAGAGGCTGGACAGGCGTCACTTACTTGCAATTCATCCACCATCTGCTTGTGGCTTGCCTCACAATAAAGGAAACCGCTATGGGGCTAGGTGTGCTCTGAGAGCAAGCGTGGTGGTTATCTCAGGCAATAGATTCTTGGGCTTTGGAAATGGCAGAAAGATGTTGGTGGGTGCGACATTTGATTTGATTTGTACTCATCTATACTGCCCTCAGGTGTGGTGAAAGATACTTTCTTATCACCAATGTTGAAGTAAATTTCAGCTGTCAGTCTGGGGAACCTTACATGGAATAGAAGAGAGACACCATCTTCTCCTTGGACTCAAACAGCAAAATGCCCCGGGCAACTGTGAGCGGTTTCCTGTTCATTTAGCAAAAGAAATTGATGTAAATGCATTCACATCCCATTTCATGTTGTGTAGAGGCTGCAAATTTGAAAAGCTATAGTTCCCAGAATCCCCTACCCAGCATAACCACTGGGGAATCTTTAAGCTTCCATTAATATCCTGTCATTTTAGTGCCAATTCAGTCTGGTCATTCTTATACTATAAGGCAAGGAACATCTGAGCAGGGAATGGTTGTTTGTGTCACATCATATGTTTCTAAGCCATAGCTCACCATGCTGGGATATTTTTACAATCCACAGCTTGTAAGCTGCACTAGGCTCTGCCAAATTAGAATTTTGCTGCCTCCCCTGTATTTACCACATCGGGACTGAGCAACCTGACAGGCTAGGAGCGAAGGATACAATTAAACACACACAGCTCCTCAGGGATGAGGGTTCCAATCCTGATTAAGCCACCAGTGAAAATAAACTTGCTGGGGCCTGGCCTTCCCTCTTTTTGTAATTTGCTACAGCTTATAATAATTGGCAGCTGGCAGAGGCTAAGGAACGGATTAGTGTGTTTGCTGTAGGTCAGGATTGAGTCGCCTTGGCAAAGCTGAGTGGGGTCGGGTACAGTCCACCACCATCACATCTCTAAGAACTGATCACATTTCCAAAGAGGAAGGGAAAGATACAAGACAAGGGATTGCAAGGGATATTGAGGGTTTAAACAGAAGGAAAAGGGAAAGAATTAAAGCAAACTGCTGACTCGGCCCAGCTTGGCTCAGATCCCATACTGTGAAGATAACACGATCCTTCTTTTTTGCCCTATGGCTCCAGAAAGTAGCAAACAGAAAAGTCAAGATGTTGATGTTTAGGGCGGCACAGAAGAAATCAACTCCTGCATCCTGCTGTAAAGGAAAGGAGGTGACAGATCCGGGAATTTGTAGTAGTGCTAAAGATATGCCTGCCTAAATAAGTGATAAGCAAAAACTGTTTATTCCCTAGCTCCAGAAACAAAGCAACTTTGTGTACTGGGGAGGGAAGATGCAAATATATTCTATCTCATTCACTTTTTCTTTAGCAACAGAACTGGCTGGCAAAGAAAAATGTTGGTGCCATTGAGAGGTCAGCAGAAGCTGAAAGCTTACAAAGCTGGCTGGCCATGAAAGATGTTCATATCCCTGTCCACAGAACTGGACAGTTCCCACTACAAAGACTGTGAGCTGAAAGCAGTTCAGAGCATAGGATGCTATCCTGTATTGAATAAAACTATTGGGCCATTTAGCCCATTGCTATCTATTGCAACAGGCAGATTACAGGCATGGGATACAGAAAATACACGACTCCTTCGTTGCAACAGCTCCACTGCTTACCAGTCCATTTCCAGACACATTTTAAAGTGCTAGTTATGAGCTGTAACTGATATAGGTTGGGTGCAGTCTAGCTGAAGGCTTGTGCTTTCTTACGTGAGCATGCCCAAGCCCTGAGATCATCAGAGGAGCCCTTCCTCTCAAACCCATACTGTCACAGGCCCATCTGTTGTGTACATGGAAGACAGCCTTCTTGTTGACTGCTCCCAGGCTTTGGAAATCCCAGAGACTAAGGTCATTTCCACCCTACACTGTTATAGTGCTGTTATTCTATTTTCAACATCCTATGGAATCCCGGGGTTTGCACTTTAGGGAGGGGCACTGGAAAACAGAATAGACACTGTCAGAAGGTAGTGAACTTTTAAACAGACATTATATGGCCACCTCTCAGGGATGCTTTAGCTGTGAATTCCTGAATGGCAGAAGGTTAAACTAGAAGGCCTTTGTAGTTCCTTCCAGCTCTAAGAGTCTATGATCCTAGACACCTAAAACTTAGCATGGATACTAAGGAGATAATAGGGAACTATCTAAGGTGGTCACCTAACTCTCCCACATGGTAAGGATAACAAAAAGATTCAAGCAAAAGAAGATATTTTGTAGCACCTAGTACTACCAGAGATCCATGAAAATTTTCCTGAAATGCTGGGAACCGAACCTGAGATCTTTGTTTAAGTGAAGTTGCTAGAATGCGGATTTGGACCCTTCTGCATACAAAGCTGATGTTCTACCACTGAGCTATAGCTTTGTTGCACCTGAAATCTTTTTCACTGGTAGCACAAGATCATCTAAATTATGTTTTGTCATTGTTGTTCTTTTGAAACTCTGCAGTCCGCTCCTTGTGCATGGGAATGCATCTCCCAGCAACAACCCCATCCCTCAGCAAAACTGCCTATGAAAACAGCACTTATTCCTTCCATTTTTCCTTAGGTGTCAAAAGGGTACAATGCAGTTGGCAGTGAATGGAAAGACTATGCCTGAACTTCTTTACAAACAAGTATCATTGAGAAGTACACAAAGAAAAATGCCTTGAACTTGAAAAGAAAGCAGTTATTCTTCCCCCATCTCTTTCTTTCTATGTCAAGCTAATGTCTGCCACCTTCTGGTTTGTTTGTAACATTATCTAAATGAGTACCACGATGTTGATAGCAATGTTTTCTCATGCTCATGTATATACACATTGCAGCTACTCAGAAAATCTAGCCCCTGTGCTCTCATTATGTGCTCCAGTCATTAGTGTGTGTTTAATTTATGTAAAATATTGGAGTGCATCTTCTAACTGTAAATATTTGTCTCATAAATGGCCAACTGTCCAGTAGCACCAACAGCTCCCAAACAGGCTTAGTAGCATCTGTGAAGTCTGAATATTCTGAATTTTAGAGCAAGATTTGTATAAACTGTTTATTCATGAACCCTAGTGTTGCCAAGTTTGCCAAATATCAGTAAGGGACAGTCAAAATTCATGACAGGCAGAGCTGAGAGTCAGGAAGTAGTAGAAAACAAGTTTATGTCCTACCTCAATACCAAATGAAAGTATTGGTTTCCATTCAATTAGCCATGAGTTTCTCTTCAAAATAAGCATATTGTCCATGTTCTTAAATTACATAATGCACACAACAATGTCTTTATGAAAGGTTCATGCCCAAAAGTGTAAGATTTTTTTTCTTGACCTCTTGTTCAGTCTTTATGAAAGGAGCAAAAAAATTCCAGTCCTCAAATAGAGGACATCCTTTATAATAAGAGACACCTGCCAATAAGGGACAAGCTTTCCGACCCTCAAATAAGGGACAGGGACATCTTTTATAATAAGGGATACCTGGCAACCTTTATGAATCCATACATCTGAATCCATTCGTCATTGCAGGAAAGATGGGATGATAATGAACCTAATAAATAAAAGAAAAACAATTGTGGCCTCTGAGTATTTGAGTGCACCACCTCCTTCTGTTTTTGCAGACCTAGATGGGGTATTTTAATGAATTTCCAGAGGGTTATTTTTCGTGGATGATGGGCTGCCTTTAACTTGGTTCATCCCCCAGGTTATGCCAGCTTGATCTGATACCTGGATTTTCAGACATAGAAAGATGTGACATTCATTCCATCAAGCTCATACTCTTGCAACTTCATACATCAGGGTCTAAAATTATTTCACTCATGTGGGTAAAGCCATAGTTTGGGGGAAAAAACATACTTTTTTGTGCTACAGTTCCCAGTACCCCCAACCAGCATGCCAAATGGCTATGCTAGCTGAGTCCAAAATGGGAACTTTACCAATCTATGGGTAAAACAGGTCCAAGAACCAAAGGATAGACTTTACTGCTCCTTTTCCCAGGAGCACACCAATCCTCATGGCTAAAGCAGACAATGCTTCTGCCAGCAACCCCTCAACTGTTGTCATGCACAAGGGGGGCCTTGCAGAAACAGGTACTGGATACCTTGTGGATACCTTCTACAAGGTGTGTATATGAGCATACATAGCATTAAGCCCCAAATATACCTGCATGTATCACAAGCACAATGCTGGCATCTCTGAGCTAGTTCCTACTCCATCACATCTAGTTGCTGCTGCAGATCATTTCCATGCTTGAAAACACTCACATCCTCTGCAACGGCTAACGCAGAACACAGCAGGTGAATTGTGCTGAACGAGAATAGTTAACTTCCCGAGGCCCAGTTGGTGGATACATTTTGCTTTGCATTTAGGTTTTATAAATGAGGCAAAACAAAGGCAGAGACTGAGACTGCACGATGATAAACACAGGCACTGCTGGGACCCCCTCCAGCTTCTGCACAGCAGGAATCCAAAGATTCAAAGGCGTCTTTCTTGCAGGGAACAGGTAACTGAAATACTATAGCCCATCAAAGCAGTTAGCAAACTGCCAGCTAAGAAAGAGCTTTGAGTAAAGCATTCTACAGATGCCAACTTACACACTACTGTGATGTCACCTTTTTAGCAGCTGCCTGCATTTTCCTACCACCTAATCTCAGGCAGGAGACGTGCTCCTTCTTGCCCCTGCCCCTTTGTCACCATCTCTCAGGACACTTCTTGCATAAAGAGTTCAGTAACCACAGCTGATCCAAAGAGCTGCAGCCAGACATTAACTGGGGCTGGCTACAGGGAGCACACAACTCCCTTGCAACAGCCCCATGGACTGCCAATCTGTTTCTAGGCAGAATTAAATGTGCTCACAATGACCCATGAAGCGATTATACAATTGAGGCCCCATTGCTTTGAAAGACTGTACTCTTCCTTAACAGAGCCAGTGTTTTTGTGTTGGATTAGATTCTGGGACACTAGGGTTCCACCACTGGGGGTGACCTTGGGAAAGTCACATACTCTCATCCTCAGAGGAAGGTAGTAGCAAACCTCCTCTGATCAAATCTTGCAAAAAAAAAAGTCTCATGATATATTCGCCTTAGGGTTGCTATAAGTTAGAAATGATCTGAAGGTACACAACAAGCAACAATAGAACTCTCCGACATAGAACTGCCCATGTTTTAATATGTTCTAGGGAGGCCCTGTTCTCTGCCCCACCACCCCCACAGGTACATTTGTTGGGAATATGGGAGAGGTGTTACCTCAAAATGTGGGTAACTCAGAGATCTACCCACAATGCTAGTGCCTCCATTAAACAGTGAGGAATATTAGTTCAAAGAGGAGGATCTATGTCTACTGATACTAGTGCAGGGAGGAACCAGCTGGAGTAAGCTTAATTGTTTTATTGGGGGAATTGCAATCACACACACACACACACAAGATCCAAGCAGTCAACCAATCACACAAGGCTAACTGAAGGAGGAAAATTTTGGATAGCAAGATTTTTAGGGAGAATTGGATTATATTTGTCGATCCAGCAGAGCAGCAAAGAAGCAGCGATGTGGCTTAGGTGCAGGTCTAAAGACAGCATACAAATGGGAATCAGAGTGGCAGACTGACTACCAGCAGTCAGCGTACTGCAAGTTGGCTAGCAAAAGACTGGGGTTTATATACCCTAGAGAGTGAAGGTTCTAATGGCTAGCTGGCAGAGTAAACAATGGAGGCTAGAGAGTGGATAATGAGATCCAGAATGGGCCAATGCATTGGGTGACAAAGGGCTAATGGTGGTCCTGATAGCTCTTTAATTGTCAGACACATGTGGGGACAAAAGGGTGGTCTGCTTGGTCAGGGGGAGATGGACTTAAGACAATCAACCATCTTCTGGGAACATCTTGGATGCTATTGTCTCTTAAAGGCTGAGCCATTGGATGCTAACTGTAAGTCCATTATCATTGGAGCTTCCCAGCAATTTCCTGACTGTGACCTGCCTATGCCTTGAGGTCTTACCTGACCTGATTTTGCAATGCGCGTGCGCAGCCAACTTTTTCTCTAAGCCAGCATGGCCATGCAGTCATAGCTGAGTATAATTTATAGTTATGCCAATTAATATTTGCCAATTAAACCATATCAAAGCATGGGAGATGTATGGCCTATTAACTGAGGGCCATCTCAGTGACTGAGTCCATGCTCTAGAACATACTTCCTCAAAGGGCTAGATTGCCACCCTCCTTACTCGTTGTTGTGTGCCTCCAAGTAGCTTCTACCTTATGATAACCCCAAGGCCAACCTATCATGGGATTTTCTGGAACTGAATGTATTTGATGGACCCAAGGTCAGGTAAAACCCTTTTTATTCCAGCAGGCCATTGAGAACTAATTCTTCAGGGGAAACGGGCCGTGCATAATGTTCTGGTCATTTAGTTGTTATTGCTTGTTTGATTTGTTTTAACTGGTTTCTTTTTTATAATATTTAATTGCTTTTTTATGATAATTAATTGCCTTCTTCTAAAAACCTCTGAGCACAAAGCCTTGTGGGCTAGGTCAGCCCTGGAAATACACATGCTGACATATGGCCACAACAGAAGAACAGGTGGTATTGTTTTCAAGATGTCCCACTCTAGCCACTGCCAGCTTGTAGCATTTGATATAGTCTGTCATATTCCTGCTTGAGGAGTCCTCTAGTGAGGATGAGACCAAGATCTCTAAGCACAAAAGGACATGAAGCCACTCCTGGATCCTCAAGAGTAAAAGAAGCTGCATCCCATGGCAATGGGAGCTCAGTCCTTGAGTCTGAGGAAGAGGCTGAGGCTTTTCATAGGCATCTGGAGATGTAACATTGAACATACTGGTTGCATGAGAATACAATAGGGGAAGCACACAGCTGTAAAGAAAGACTTCTCAGAAGTAGCAGGTTCCCTAGGAAGAAGAGGTCTCCTGAACTGAAGAGCCCTTTTCCCAGAGATACATAAGATCCCACAATCATCTCCACACCATGAAGAGTTGACAAAGTAGGACTAGTGGAAAGAAGGATCACCATCCTCATCCTTGTTGTCTAGGTCAGTGGTTCTCACACTTTGGTCCTCCAGATGCTTTGGACTTCAGTTCACAGAATTCCAGAGCATTAACCAAACTAGCCAGGGCTTCTAAGAAGTGAAGTCCAAAATGCCTGGAGGACTAAAGTTTGAGAGCTACTGAAATATGAGGTGTGGAAAGGTAGAAGAGCATCATCAACATTATAATCCATTTAAGTCATGTTTTCATGACTTGTCATCTACTCAAGGATGTCAAAAGGCAGGAAAAGGTTATTCAAGTATTAAGATTTTCTCCTTTTCCCCCTCTGATGCAATTGCATCAGATTCTCTGTTCAAGCCTTTGCTTTCTGGAGACATACACATCTACTCAGAAAGGCCAGACAAGGAGTGCACATTTTTAGATCATTGTAGTCTTATTTCTGCTTCTTTATATGCCAATTATTAATCATTGTATCTTTTGAAAGCTTCTAAACAGCTTGTTTTGATTGTGGGGATCTTGCTGGAGAGCACAGAACTCATCAATTCAGACTCCCTGGAGCCAGGCTCTGCTGGAAAAGCCACAGGGTAGGAACAGATGTTCCTTGTTTTCTCAGCCCACTTGAGATTAATGGGCTCATTTTCTGTCCCTCTTGAGGGCGGATGCCAACTTAGTTAGAATGCACATGCTGATTGGTGTTGGGTAGATGAAGTACTGCTAGATTGCCCAACACAAAAGACTCACAGCCAGAGTACATGAATAATATCATTCACCACATCAGCCTAAGTATATCGTTCCTACCTATCATGGCAGTGTTGTATAGTGGTTACAGTATTACTGTAAGTGCAAATTCCCACTGGGCTATGAAATTTATTAGGAAACTTTGACCCAATCATGCTCTTTCAACCTGAACTACCTCATACGATTGCTATGAGGATGAAGCTCTTTACACAGCTTTGTATTTGCTTTGTAGAGGAAAAGAAAGCTTTAAATGTAACTATTTAAAAAAAATGACCCACATACAAAACTCGTAATGCTTCCAGATTTTTGGTTTGCCTTTCTACACTTGGGCAGTATTCTGTATACACATAAAAGCTCCTGCCTGTGAAAACTGGTTAAGCCCAGTTTCTTCTGCTCCTGTTTTAGGATAAGTGGAAACTTGAGAAAAATGTGATGAGTCCTTACTTCCAATTAAGAGTGCCAACTGGCCAGCTGAAAGGAACTTGCCCTGTGCCACACTTAAGCCCACCAAAAGGTCAAGTTGGTGAACTGAGGCTCTCCCTTGATTAAAAGAAATGTGTTTCTGTCTCACATTCTTGCCAGAAAGGTTGGTGTACAGAATGAGAACCCTAAACTAAGGACTTGTACACTCTAATATTGTTTCCAGAAAGGCTGCAAAAACCTTCAAGCACAGACACGTGCCGAGATAATTTTCCACTAAATTATGCATTTCAGACTGATGTTTTGATTATTTTTCAAGCCTGAAGAGGTAGGGGACTTTAAGGTCTACCCACAATGCCAGCATCTCCTTAGAATTTGGGGAAATATAGCTCAGAGAAGGTCTGCCAGAGGAGAGTAACAACAGGGTCTTTTCACTTGTGTACACCAGTACTAACTGTAGAGAGGACTGTAGTTAAAAGTTAAGCAGAGTGTTTTGTTTAGGATTAGCAAACACAAAAGAAACCAGACACTGTCAAGAACCACTCAAGGCTATCAGAAAGTGGGACATGAAAGGCTGGATAGAGAGAGAGAGATTGGTGAAAACGGTGATAGTTACCAGTCTTGAAGCAGAGGGTCAAGACAGAGTGACTTGGACACTGTCTTAGGGTAGCAAGAACAAACAGAGGTCTGAGCACTGTGTATTATGTCCAAGTACTATAGTTTGCTGGGGACAATGCTTGGATTTATATACCCTATTTCCTATCCTGAAGGAGGGTGCATGAACAATGCAGTGATGCTTTCTCACAGGGTTGACAAAGGAGTCCAGAATGGGCTGATTGTCTTTAAGTGACAAAACATTGATGGGAGTCCTGACAATCTCTTAATGTCTTGGTCAAGTAGGATGAATAGGGAAGGCCTCCACAGGATAAGATCATGGGGTGGTTTCTGATATCTCACCAATCTGGGCAGTTTGTCTTTCATTGTTCTTGGAAGTAGTCAGAGCTGAAGGTGTTGGAAGGATTATCACAAACCCATTAGCACTGGGTTTTCCCACCAAACCTCTCTGAAATTATGACCTGATCATCTCGGAGGTCATCCTGACCTGTCCTTCTTCCAGTCAGCATGATTTCAACCATGCTTTCCAGTCATAAATATGTTCAATTATGGAACTAGGACATCCCATAAAATGTGGATGTAGGGTATGGTAACAGATATCAGACTGGCCATCAACAGTTTTCTTCTGAGTGAACATTTTGTTGGAGGAAGGAGCCCCTGCTCTCTTTTTTTCCAGTGAAGAACAAGATATGCTGGATGAAACTTTCACTTGCTAACTTAACAGTTTCTGGGAAAATTCCCCATCAGCCATGACAAATGTTAGGTGGAAGCCTATAGTACTTCAAAGCCAGTGGGATGTAGTGGTTTAAGTATTGAACTACACCTCTGGACACCAGGGTTCAAATCCCTGCCCAGCTATGGAAATCCACTAGTTGACATTGGGCAAGGCTCAGTCTCTCAGCCTCAGAGAAAAACAAAGGCAGTGTCATGCCCTGCCTTGGAGACCATGGCAGTGAGGAGGAGGATTTTGACTCAAGGCAGAGGCTTCCCCAGAGGCTGAAGTGTCCCCAGAAGCTGGTCCACAGGGAGATAATACACAACAACAACAACAACAACAACAAAGACCTGAGCCAGGGGAACAAATAGAGGAAGACATAGCTGACGCACCTACCTTGCAGCAGAGATGCCATAAAAGAGAGGGCTTGCGTCACTCGGTCCGTTTAAGTATCAAGCGAGCCCTAATGAAGGAACACCTGTGGTGACAGCAGCCATATATAAAAGAGGGCTCCAGCGGGCCTTTTCTCCCAGGGACAGCAACTGGTCTCTTTGGCCCTGAAATCCTGTGCTGTGCTCTTGGATCTAGCCATCTTGGAACTCTGACTGTTTGAACTACGGTTTGGATTTGCCCCTTTGGATTTGTTTGCTCTAGGCTTCCTTTCTATTTGGACATTCCTTGATTCTCCCCTCGCAAGTAGGAGCTGTGCCACTTGTGATTTACTGCCTGCTTTGCTGCAGATAAGACAGGCAAAACTTCTCCGAACATATCTTGCCAAGAAAATTCTGTGGTAAATTTGCTTTAGGGTCACTGCATGTCAGAAACAACTTGAAGGCACACAAGATTAGTACCATAAGCAAAAGCCGAAGTGAAGCCATGTTAGATTCCTTCATAGCTACAGGCTCATCTAGAATATATAAGCTGTACAGAATCTTCCAGGCTAAGCAACTTTCTCATGACAAAGTCCCCAGTGTAGGATAGGTTTTTATTTTCCGGTTGATATTTAACATTGTATAGTTCCCAATTATCATCTCTGAACACCCCAGTCATCATCTCCCCAGCTCAGGTTTTACAAACTTAGGGCAGCTATGGTTTTCTTAATTGAATCTGTCCATCTACAGTGCAATGTTTCTCTATGCCTACTGCCTTCTATTTTACCGAGCATTATTGTCTTTTCCAGTGAGTCACATAATCTCATGATATGTCCAAAGTATGAAACTCTCAGTTTAGTCATCTTGGCTTCTGGTGAGAGTTGAGGCCTGATTTGCTCTAGAAACCATTAGTCTTTTTAGCAATTCACAGTTACCTGTAGAACTCTCCTTCAGCATCATATTTTAAAGCATTGATTTTCTTTCTGTCAGTTTTCTTTACTATCCAGCTTTCACACCTACACCTAGGAATCAGAAATACTACAGCATGGATGATTCTGACTTTGATATCTACTGATATGTCTTCACAGTTGAAGATGCTATTCAATTCCTTCATAATTACTCTTCTAAGTTTTAATCTTCTTCTGATTTCTTGACTACAACGACTGTTTTGATTAATGATGTAGCCTAAATATTCAAAATTTTGAATTATTTTGATGTCTTGAGCCAGCGTGATATAGTGATTTGAGCAATAGATTACAACTATGGAGACCAGGGTTCAAATCCCCACTCAGCCATAGAAATCCACTGGGTGACCTTGGGCAAGTCACATTCTCTCAGCCTCAGAGGAAGGCAAAGGCAAATCCCCTCAGAGGAAATCTTGCCAAAAAACCTCATGATAGGTTCACTTTAGGGTTGCCATAAGTCAGACCCAGCTTGAAGACACATCACAACAACAATTTTGATATCTTGTTTGCCCATGTGTAAATTTGTTTAAATCATCTGTGGTCATTATTTTTGTCTTCTTAATATTCCTCTGTAACCCTTGCACTTTCTTCCTTAATTTTCATCAGTTGTCGTTCCCAGACTTTTTTTATTTTCTGCAAATAATGTGATTTAACGTGCATATCTTCAATTGTTGGTGCTCCTTCCACCAGTTTTCATGCCTGCTTCCTATGAGTCTAATCCTGCTTTCCATATGACATGTTCAGTGTATAAATTAAAAAGATAGGGTGGTAAAATGCAGCTTTGTCTGATGCCCTTGACAATTGAAAATCATTTTGTTTCTCCGTATAGAGTACAGCGGGTCTGCATTTAACGTGAGTTCATTTTAAGCAGTTTCAACTTTACGAGGAGGTTTGGCAGAGACATGGCAGCAAGGAGGGAGTGCCAATCCTGCTTGCTCATTTGGTCAGGATTGACACTTGCACTGCCATGTCCTTGCCAAAGCTGCTCACTGGCATGCTATTGTTGGCACCACTGCTGTCAACAATATCAGGCCAGGCAGAAGTGGGGGGAAGGTGCCAATCCTGCCCACTCATTTGCAAAGGAAAGACTGGGGTTGGCACGCGCACACACACACACACACTGCCATGTCTCTGCTGAAGGCATCAACAACAATCTTAGGCTGGCCAGCAGTGGAGTGTTGCTGATCTCATTCACAAATGAGTGAGCAGGAACAAAAAAAACAAGGTTTACACATTATATGCAAAAATCTTATAATGCAAAGGATCCAGGAATGGATTCCTTACATTATATGCCAGCCTACTGTACTGACTGTCCAGTGTAGAAGTTATGCATGAAGACGGTTGTATGCTCTATTCTAAGGCAAGGTACAATCTGTTTACAGAGATGTACTACCTATAAAATCCACAAGAAGGCAGAATTACACATTGCTAAGTCACAACAGTAACACTTTTATTTGCTTCTTATACTTCATGGTTGCTGTAGGTTTCTTTCCAAGTTCCAAAAACTTGAGTGAAGGGGAGGTTAGTATTACATCTTCCTGAATGCAACAAAGCCAGGTTTTTAAAGCAATTTTTAAATTCCTATTCAATCATGTATTATAAACATTGAGCATCTCAGTAAAAATTCTTGAGTGTCCAAAGAAGCCCACAGTTCTAAGGATTCCAGCCTTTTTTCTTAAGTTTAAAAGAACAGTTGATGCTTGCAAAGGGTATATAGCTAAGTAACAGAGTGTGTGCTGTGCATAAATAAAGGGCCAGATTCTAGTTGTGGCAACTGCACAGCTACAATAAAAACAGGAAGAAGTTGATGGGAAAGATCTCTGCCATTGTGGTTGATTTCTATCAACATGTACTCCAACATTCATGTGTGGTAGTAAAATCAGTTTTGATATTTGGTATTCAAGACTGTTCTTTTGCTAGCTTTGTATTCAAGACTGTTCCTTTGCTAGCTTTGTTTTTGTGTTATCTATGCTTCTGTGGAATCTTGGTGGTGGTTGTGAACCCAAGGGGAAAGTTATTTATTTATGAAGATTCATTGATTTCCAAGTGATGCCCAAGACAAGCAAGCACAATATACAGATTAAAATACAAATAGCCAAGATCTTATTCTGTGTCACATAAAACTCCACTGGTGGGCAAGTGAAGTTTCTGTGACATTCTGGTAGCCATGGTTATAATGGGATAGAGCCTAGAGGTTTTTAAACAGATGTTGTCATCTGTTGGGAGTCCTTTCATTGTGCATCCCTCCATGGCAGGGAGCTGGACTGGATTGCCCTTGTTGCCTCTTCCAGTTCTATAATTCTATGAGAGCCGTGCCCATGCACCACCTGGTCTATTTGCCCACCGTTATGGGAAAATACGGAAGTACTTGTGCAAAAAGGTATTAGTTACCAGTTTGTGCAAATATTTAAAAAGGACAGTTACAGGCATAAGCATGACTTACCTTAGTGTAATACCCCAAAAGGATCTTAGCAAATATTTACATCATCAATGGAATAGATGGAAGGTTTAAAGGGAGGGAGGGAGGGAGGGAGGGGTGTGTTTTCAACATGCATTTAAATATTAAAAATATTAAAGCATGTTCCATTTCAGACAAAATAATTTTCTCCATAGTGGGTGCCACATTGTTAAAGGCTGTGCTCAAAATGATTCTGCAGTGAATGTTAGGAATGGGAGGCAGCTTCAGGCAAGCTCTCAAAATTATCTCAGGGACTAAATACATCTATAACACATAGTGGCCGTGTTGGCTGGGGAACTGCCTCCCAAAGAGCTACTTTTTCCCAAGCTCTTAGTACACTCCAGATTTTCACAAAATAATCATCACAAACTGCTCATCATCTAATCTACGTGTAGTAAACTATCTCTGCAGCAAAGTGGCTGACACTGCAAAGCATCTTTCCCTGTCTTGAAGCCACACCAGCTCCCAGTGTTCCAGACTGTGGAAGATCAAGTAGTGATCTACTGGATGTGAGGTTTAATAGTGCAATGCCTCCTTCTGCATTCCATCTCCCAAAACAACAGTGGCACAAATGTGTCAGACAACAAACAGCCCAACTAAATTTCTCTTGTGCACATCCAATAAGCTGAGAGTGTGATAACAGTAGAAGGAAACTACCTTTCAGAGGCTTTGTCTCCAGCCCAAAACTCATTGTTTTCCCCAAGTACGGAATAGCCTGTGGCCACATTTCTCCCTATAAAAACCCCTGATTCTGAGACCTTCCTTGGATTGCTCGGATTGCTCGTATTTCTGGGATCTCTCCCAACTTCCTTCCAGCCTTGCTGCCGCTGTGCTTGGCGAGCCTTCCCCTCAGTCCCACATACTGAGACTATGCACCTACGAACTTCTGCAGTGATCTACCC
Organism: Ctenosaura bakeri; assembly: GCA_948474755.1. Taxonomy (NCBI): domain Eukaryota; kingdom Metazoa; phylum Chordata; class Lepidosauria; order Squamata; family Iguanidae; genus Ctenosaura; species Ctenosaura bakeri. Next base: position 150,615 of record CAOLHI010002404.1, on the reverse strand, counting down.
GGGATTCAGGATAGGTGTGGTATCATCCAAATCAACGATCCCTCTCAAAAATCCCTCTGTCCCACTCCAACCTTTATTTTCTATAGTTATCTATGTGAGTGTGCTGCATGCACTGTTAGATTGTATTTTAATAAAGATCACTATTGTTAGTTCAACCTCTGTTTGCTCCTTGACTTGGCCTGACCCCATAGACATTGGGTAAAAGATTCCGCTGCGTTGCCCTGCCTCTCGCATCGCCAGCTGTGCTCTGTGCTAATTTCCCCACCTTTTGATATTTTGAGAGCGTACTTTGGTGTCCCTCATGGGACCCCCAGTAAACAGGGTAACATATTGTTGCCAGATTTGAATGTGATACAAAAAAGTTTGCTTAGTACAGAGTAAAAGGGTGTCAGACTTGCTCTCCTTATTATAAGAAAAGGAGCAGATGAAAGGCTAGCAACCAACTTAACACTACAAAGATGGTTTCTCTTCGGCATGTTCAACAAGTAGTCTAAATGGAGGACACTAGGCAAGAGACCACAAACCTCAGAAGCCTAGCTCTGCCTGTGAAGGGTTCAGAGATATACCATGACTATACATATTTTGAAAAGGTCATATAGGGAATAGGAACATATCGATAATATGGTTAGCTTTTACTACTAATCTCAAGGACTATCAAAAGCAAGGGTCATGCAGCATTAAATGCATACAATTTAATGGTGATAAAAGCCAATACAAGGACTCAGCTAGAGAGCTGAGATGCAGCTTTTTCTGCCTGAAATCTGCATTTCAGTGCTAATATATTCTGGTATTTCTACACTGAAATATATTCTTGCAACTCTTGCACTGAAATACAGCCTTAATATTTGTTGTGGCTGTTACGCATCTTCAAATTGACTCTAACTTACAGTGACCCTATCCTACCAAATCTTCCCAGTAAGATTTGTTCAGAGGCAATTTGACTTTGCCTGACTCTTAATTTGACAAAATGTAACTTGCAGAAGAGTTCCCAGAGAGTGTCCATAATTGAGCAGAAATTCACACCCTGGTCTCCCAGAGTCCTGATCCAACACACAAACCTGTTCCTTCCTCCAAAATAGAGCCTAGAGCCTCTGTATTCATTGGTGGTTTCCCATACAAGTATTAACCAGAGTTGACCCTGCTTAGCAGCCAAGGTCAGACAGGATCTGATGCCTTTATGGTATTTAGGCCAACTAGTTCTCACCTGTTCCTACTTGGGATGCTGGTTGCTGGCATTAGGAAAATATGGTAGAGGCTAGTCCCCAAAAAGATCCTATTGCCACTTCCCTAACCATGGAAAAATCTGTGAACTTTCTGTTTGTAAGTATCAATCAACCATTTTAGTTAGGAAAATCAGAGTTGGGGGGGTTGTTATGTTCCCTTAGCTGGTTATCTGTTTCAAGAGGTCTTTAAATGCAACTTGTTTCTTGTAACTTCTCAAATTATTACCTGGAGACAGATGCTCCTAGGTATGATACCTAAAAACCTGATTTGCTCCTTCTTTAAAATAAAGCTTTCTTTGACTTTCTTAAACTTTGTGGTGCTCATTGATTACTTGACCCACAGGGAGCTTCCCCTCCAGGGAAAGGGAAGGGAAAAGTGAATTTCTGTCAGTTTACTCATCACTCTGTTTCCCATCTGAGGCCATTTCCACACTACACTGTTATAGTGCTATTATTCCACTTCCAACCTCCTGTGGAATTCTGGGATTTGTAGTTTACTGAGGCCAAAGAGCTCTCTGGTTGAGAATTCTCAAGGCCACTCCCTCAACTGCAAACCTCAGGATTCCATAGGCTGTTAAAAGTGGAATAATAGCACTATAACGGTGCAGTTCTCAGTGGCCTGAGAAAGGAAGATAAGAGGTGGCTGGGGAGTGTGTGTGTAGTGGATAGGAGGCCCTTTCCACACGCGGGCGGGGAAATGGGGAAAGCCACACTAAAACGTGGGCTTACCTCGTTCCGTCGCCGCGCAGAGGAGAGCATTTCGCTGCTCTACATGCAGCAGTGTCCCGCGGCGTCCTCGGCGCCCGGCAGCGCCCAAAATGGTGGGTTTTGGCTGGCGGAGCCTCTCCACCAATCAGAGAAGCCCGCCAGCTGGAAATCCCGCCCCCTGCCTGATCTGCAGGGACGCCCTTTCGCGCTTCCGTAAATCCATACGGGCGCTGCGATGGGGCTGCACGGGGCTGGACGTCCCATGCCTTTGAAAAACTACATAAAATGTGGTTTTTCAAAAGCACGTGGCGCCACCACTTGCGGGCGCCCAACCACGGATTGCGGTGTGGAATTATTCAAGAGTAATCCACCCCAATTTGCGTAACAGCGTAGACGACCTCCGTGGAGGTCGATCTACACTGCTTTTTTAACTCCATGTGGAAAGGGCCAGAGCTGGAGTTCCTGGATTACCTAACCTCAGTGCAGAGAATAAACTAGCACAACCTGGAGATAAGTGCATACTCTCCAACATTTCATATACGTAGCCAACAAACATCTGAGTGTCAGCAAGATAGCAAAAGTTATTAAGGAGAGGCTGCGGCAGTTTGCTTCTACCTGAGCCTACTGGGAAGGGCAAAACTATGCCTCCTCCTCTCCTCTCCCCACCACCTCGGGAGTTAGAGTACAAGCTGCTTTTCCTTTAAACTCAGTCTGCAGCAGCTAAAGTAAGACGAAGACAAAGGAAAAAAGTAAGGATGGGCCAACCGAATCCTCAAATCCTTGGCAAGGACTTGAGATTTGCGAATCCGAATCCCTGGGCCAAAATAAGCAAACTGAAATGTTTGAATCCACCAGCCAAATAGTTTGTTAGAGACTGGGACGCCTGAAAACCTGGGTGACCAGACACACAAGGGGAGATGGCAAGTAGGTGAGCTTTTCCCTTGGAGTAATAATGGCCTTTGCTAACAATTTCAGAAATTACATCTGGCCTTGTATTGTAATAAAGTTAAACATTTAATATTTAAGTTAATTTAATATTTAAGTTCAGCACTATTTTCTGTGCTGAAAATCAATGGCATGTATAAATGCTGGGGTCAGTGGGTCTGACGCCTACCAGAAGTAGTGGGGCAGAAGTCAAGGTCACACAGTCTCATCCAGTGATTGCCACATGTAGGCCAGTGTACCACCTTCCATAAAATATGCCTCCCTCAGGCTGCCTCCCTCTGCAAGGTAATAATCTCTATTCTTTCGACTTGAGACTGGAGAGTAGGGATTGGGAATTATTGAGACTGGACTACAGATTTCACTTGAAAGTCCCTTGCAGGACTTGAGACAGGACTAGAGGCTCTTTTTAAAAAAAAAAAAAGGGCCTTGTTGCAGGACTTGAGACTTGATTTGAGACAGCAGTGTAGTGTGCAGAATTGAGACTGCATTACTATTATCATCATCATCATCATCATCATCATCATCATCATCTTTATTTTTATCCCGCTTTTCTCCCCAAGGGGACTCAAAGCAGCTTACAGCCATTAAAAGAAACATACTTAAAAACTGTCATATACAAAAGTTAAAACAAAGATTAAACTAAAATGATAATTAGAACATGTTAAAATGCATATACAAACAGTATTAAAATATGAATTAAATAACAATTAAAATGGCCAGCATCGATACAAATTACACGCAAAATGCCTGCTGGAAGTAGAATGTTTTTAGCTGTTTCCTGAAGGCAGGCAGGGAGAGTGCCAGTCTAACCTCTTTGGGTAGGGAGTTCCAGAGTCTGGGAGCAGCCACTGAGAAGGCCCTCTCCCATGTTCCCACCAAATGCACCTGTGAGGGTGGTGGGACTGAGAGAAGGGCCTCTCCTGCAGATCTCAATGCCCACGCTGGTTCGTAGAGGGGGATACAGTCCTTCAAATAACCTGGACCTGAGCCGTGTAGGGCTTTAAAGGTCATCACCAGCACTTTGAATTGTGCCCGGAAACAGATTGACAGCCAGTGGAGCTGTTGCAGCAGGGGTGTTGTATGCTCCCTGTAACCAGCTCCAGTTAATAACCTGGCTGCAGCTCTTTGGACCAGCTGAAGTTTCCAAGCACTCTCCAAAGGCAACCCCACATAGAGCGTGTTACAGTAATCCAGCCGGGATATAACAAAGGCATGTGTCACCTTGGCCAGGTCTGACATTTCAAGGAATGGGCATAGCTGGCGCACAAACCTTAATTGTGCAAATGCACTCTTGGCTACTGCTGAGACCTGGGCTTCCAGGCTCAGAGTTGAATCCAGGAGCACTCCCAAGCTGTGAACCTGTGTCTTCAGAGGGAGTGTGAACCCATCTAACACAGGCTGAATCCCTGTTCCCTGAGCTCTAGTTTCCTGACTGCTAGAGGCTGGTATTGTTTTTTAAATGCCTTCTTTGTTGCAGGACTTGAGACTTGACTTGAGACTGCAGGGTGCAGAATTGAGATTGGACTAGAGGCTGGTGGGGGGTTTTTTTTTTGTTTTTAAGTGCCTTCCTTTTTTCAGGACTTGAGACTTGACTGGAAGGTACAGTCTTCTTGAGATTTCAAGGACAGCTGAACATTTCTTTGCATAGCTCCCTTGCAAAGCTCTTTCATACACAATTCTGGGGTTTGTCGTTTTACAAGGTGTCACAGCCTTCTCTGCCAAAGTGTGCTGGTGCATCATCAGACTCCAAACTCCAGGATGCCTTAAAGAGCTATACAAAGATAATCCAGTTTTGACCTGGATTATCAATGTACTGTAGTATGTGGCCCTACTGGATTCCAAATGTGGGATTAATCCACATTTTCCTGCCTGTGTAGAAAGGGCCTTCAGATAATTTTCAATCTGGGGAGATCCTGGGGCAAAACTATGACAATTGTCCCGGCCAAATTTCTTGAGAGGGAGGTTTGCCTTTGCCTAGGCTTTTGCTAAGGCTGAGAGAGTGTGTCTTGCCCAATATTATCCTTCTTTCCCTTGCTTTTTAAACCCTTTTTTAAAAAACGATTCAAAAGATTCAAGATTCATGGATTCCCAGAACCTTCTGGGGATTTGGATCTGGATTCAGAAAATTCTGGATTTGTCCCATCTCTAGAAAAATGTGAGAGAAAGCAAGAGAAATTTGGATATTTTTAAAGCAACCAGAAAAGAGGAATGACAGAGGATTAATCAGGAGTGTCCCTGCCAAATTGGGACAGCTGGAGGGTATGTAAGAAGCTATTTAAAGCTATTACATGCAGCTGAGCACTTGTTCTGCCTGAAGTTGTTGCTTTGAAGCTTGCTTTATAGAATTGACCTGCACTTTGCATACTGGGTAGGAAAATGCCCAAATTACTAAGAATTACATTTGGCCACCCCCACAACACACACTTTGTTTCTGTCATGGTTGTCTGCCCTCCCTCCACATTTCTGGAGAGCAGCCTCCCAGACCTTTCCCCAACTGAAATTTGTCTGTGGGTTGAAAATGCTCCCCAGCTCTGCTGCACACCATTTCAAGCCATCTAGTCTGAGTTTTTGGGATTTCAAACCCAGCTTATTTTCATTTAAAATATCAAGCTGAAAGTGAGACAGTGCACCACTTTAGTTCACCTGCTTAAAGCATATTGAATTGTTTTCTAGTGGCTGAAAGGGAAGTCTAAGTGCAGGGTAAAAGGATTCAAGATGTCCCCCCACTGTGCTAATACCTCACTTGTGAGCTGTTAAGAGAGCACTCAGCTTCACAAGAACTCCCTCCAGCTATGAGAGAAATGCCTGTAATAAGAGGAAGATGTAATGCAGGACCAATGTAGCCAAATCACTGTTTCCCACTCACCGCCTTCATAGTGTGGCAACAAGTCACAACAAGAATGTAGTACAATATGAAAACTTAGTGACAGTGGTTTTACACCTCAGCTATCTTCTTTTAGGCTCTCAACTTGCATGAGACACATCCACTGCAAAAGCTGAAAGCAAACCTAGCTTCACTTTCTGTCTTGCTTCCTCCCTCCATGCTTTGAAAAATAAGTGGGAATTATGTGGCCCTCCAGATGTTGCCAGATTGCAACTTCCGACATGTCTAGTTGCATAGGGATGGGGGGGATGGGGCAGTTTGCCCTGGGCAGCAACGTTTTTGGGGCGTCCTGTCTCATGGCCATGCCCCCAAGCACCACAGCCATACCCCTGGCACTGTGACCCCCTCCATTCCCGTCCCCCCTCCATGCACTCCAAGCTTCACCACTGGGCATGTCTCATCACTGACTGTGCTGGCTAGGACTGCTTGCAATATTTGGAAGACCACAGAACTTCCACCATTTTAAAAGGAATGCAGAAACACACAAACACTTTCAAAAAACCCTTCCATGTACACAAACATCTACTTTCCTATATTTTGTCCTTCCCCTTATTTTTTTAGATGACTGAGATCCTGCTTCATTAGATGTAGGTATAACTACAGAGCTCCGTCACCTTAGTTACATCTGAAAAAGCTTTGTTGTTGTTGCACACCTTCAAGTTGTTTCCAACTTATAGCGACCTTAAGGCAAACCTATTGTGGGGTTTTCTAGGGCTGAGAGTGTGTGACATACCCAAGGTCAGCCAGGGGATTCCCACAGTAGAGTTGGGAATCAAACCTTGATCACCAAGATTATACTCCAGTTCTCAAACCACTACACCATGCTGGCTTTCCCGACAATGTTACCCCTCCCAAAACCTACCCTTTCAGCCTGGCAATGCCCTAGTCAAAGGGTTTCCAAGGTTCCACACATCAGGTGCTGGGAAACAACATTGGTAGTGCTCTCAGAATTATGGAATGTGTTGCGATTAGAGATGTAATTCTTCATTAAATTTCTTCTCAAAGGAAGCAATGAGTAATTATAACAATTTTTCTCCCACTATGAGAAAGTCTTCATAAAAAGCTACAGTGGCCCCTCCACTTTCATGAGGGTTTGGGGTGTGGAACCCTTGTGAAATTCGAAAAACCATGAAAAATTCCCTTCCTGTCTAAGTGAGCACTCCTCCTCACATTCCCTTCCAGGGCTCACCCTCATTCCCTTGCCTTTTGCCCTGGTATGCACGCCTTTCTTCTCTGTGCACCAAAGCCAAAGGGAAGGGAATGGTAGGGGGCAGCATCACATGCAGAGAAGGAAGGCATACACATGCCTCCCACCGATTCCCTTGCCTTTTGTCTGGGTGCCAAGGCAAAAAGGCAAGGGAATGAGAGAAAGGATCACCATGTTTGGAGAAGAAAGACACATGCACTCTTTCCCCTCCCATTCCCTTGCCTTTTGACCCAGCATGCATTCTCCACACCTGGGGAAAAGGCAAGGGAACAGGGAAGAAAGACACACAGTGTGTCTCCTCTGTATGAATGCCCAGAGCAGGCAATTGGTTAGATGAGTAGAAACAAACTGAATCCAGGCAAGATGGAGGTGCTTACTGTCAAGGGCCCAAACCTGTGTTTGAAGGCATGTCAACCGGTCCTGAATAGGGTTACACTCCCTCTGAAAGCCTCTGTTTCCAGCTTGGGGGTGCTCCTGGATCCATCCCTCCAAATGTCAGCCCAAATAGATGCAACAGTCAGGAGTGCTTACTTTTCGGCCTTGGCTGTTAACGCCAGCTGCGCCCCTTCCTAGAATTGGAGGTAGTGCATGCACTGCTAACCTTATGGCTGGACTTCTGCAATGTGTTGTACATTGGGCTATCTCTGTACCAAGTTCAGAAACTTCAATTACCTCAAAATGTGGGACCTGAATTGGTTACTGGTGCATCTAGTAGTTGACCATATTACACCAGTAGTAAAATCACTCCGGCTGCCAATTAGTTTTCAGGCAAAATACAAAATGTTGGCTATTACCTTTACAGCCCTAAATGGTTTGGATCCAGGTTACCTACAGGATTGCTTTTTCCCATATAATCCCCATACAATTTCTTCAGTCAGCCAAGACGAGGCTGGCAACTGTTAACCAGAAGATTTTTAATTCAGCCATCTCCAAATTGTAGAATGACCTGCCAGAAGAGATCTGACAGCTGAATACATTGTCTGCTTTTAAAACAGCATTAAGACCAATCTCTTCTGGCAGGGCTCTCCAGATCTATCTACCTATCTAGTGCATCACCAAACTACAAACCCCAGGATTCCATAAGATGCAAACCATAGCAGTTCAAGTGGAATCACAGCACTCTGATTGTGGATTATCAAAGGACTCTAACCTTCTCACAGTGATAAATGTCTTCAGCCCCTAAGTTGCTGTGTTAAGTGTTTGTTTGTTTGTTTTGTCCCAATAGTTTAAATGAGAGGGAGAAATTTCAGAATATTCTCAGATATAAAAAAAAGTTTTTGAAAATGTATTTTTTAAAAAAAAAAAACAAGCATGTATAAAAATAAGGTAGCAGTTGACAGAATAAATGATGAAAATTAACAAGACAGTTTTGCTTGCCAGTGTCAGACCTTCAAAAAGTTATTGCTATCCCTGCTATCCTTTGCATAGACAGACTCAGAAGCACAGATCTTACAATTCACCAAAATATTTGCTTGGCATCTCAGAATAAATTTCAGGTTTTTTTTTTCCTTTTAGTTAAACATAGGTCCAGTTTGTAGATAGTCACAGTGAACCATGAGAACAATTTTCCTTTCTTACTCTGTATTTGAAGAAATCAGTGCATAATTGGTCATTCTGAAAGAAGTTGCTGTGTTTGTATGGGCAACCTGCTAGACGCCATGAGTATGGCACAAAACATTTCAGATATTATCTCAAAGAAGTGGTCAATTCCAGGCATAAAGATAGGCACATCCACAATGGTCATGTTCCCCTGTGTAGAAGTACTAGTTCTCATCTATTAGAGACATGTTTTCTCACAAGTTCCATACTGGAAGGATGTGACCAGTTTGCTCTCAGCTGCAGTTCTGCATCCAGAGGAACAGAAATGAGGTCAGCCTCCAGGATCTTCAGGGACCTGCAGGACACTGGGAAGAGTGATCTCCTTTATCTTCCCCCAATTACAAAACTGCAGCTAGGACAGACACTACCTGGTTGTTTCCACACTGGCCAGTAAATTGCCATGGCAGTGTCCCCAGGTCTTGTCAACTGCATTGATGAAGTGGACACTGAGCAAGGAGCTAGTGAACAACTCCTTGCACAACATACATCACACTTCTACAAGGGTCTTTTCCTCCCAGACTACAAATGATAGCACTAGCTCTTTTCCCCCGCCCATTTAGGTTAACAAACAAGAACGGTACTTTAGCTTAGAGAGGATGGAACTGCCAGAGCAAGGTGGCCAGGAAGTGTATGGAAAGTATAAGAGCACAGACTTATTTCTTCCTCATCATCCAAACTAATACAAGGAAAAAAGGGGAAGAGAGAGACACTCCCCTACGGAGTGAAAAGTAGTTAGAAAGTTTGAGAGGGAACATAATAAGGGGATAGAACCCTAGAGCCCCTGACTTGTTCTGTTCATCAAAAGTCAATGAATTCCTCCACCCTCTTCTAGAGCTTCTTCCTCAGCAGGCTGGTGATGTGTATGCACTCATACATTTTCAAATTCAGATGAGTCTGCAAAAATCCTGACTGCCCAGATCCAAGGAGCACAGTCAGTCACTTGCTGCAAATTCTTCCCAGGGTGACAAACCTTGGTCCCAAAGTATCCAAGAAATCAGGAGTCAAGTTGATATCATCCGCATCATTTGGCACAGGTAGGGACCAAAAAGATTCAGTTTTCTCCAACTGTCCCTCCTGTGCATAAACACGGGGTGAATAAGAGACCATGTTGTCTTCTAGGTTGCTGACATACTCCACTTTCTGAGGAAAAAAAGGAAGAATACTCAGATAGCTAAACAAAAGACTAACTTTCAGCCTTTGTACTTATTGTCGATACTTTCAGGCACTAAGTGGAAGTAGCTAGTTGTACATAACACAATGTAGTTACCAACAACTAATAACTTATGGGAGTGGGGAACAAGTATGTAAAAAAGTTTCAGTTGAAAGAGAAGTTACTTTCTCAGTTTAACAAGTTAGTTTTAAAAGCTACTTTTTAAAGAACATTTTGCAAATTTGATGCCTTTATCAATCCTAAAGGTTTTTTCTTCTCCCTTTCAAAAGACCTACAAAAAAGGCAAAGAACAGCACTACAAGAAATGGAACAAGTTACATTTTTCCAGAATTACAATGAGTAACAACAATGCATTATCCTCAAACAACATACAGAGTACTGGACACAAAATATTTTTAAACAGTAACTTTCCAAGCACTGGATCTTAATGTTCTTCAAAGAATGTGAACAAATATCAGGGAAGTTGAAATATCCTATAGTACTATCTCTTTCCCTTTTGAAAGTTTGGTTCTAGGAACACATCATCCAGATCTTCAGTCTGGCTTGAGGATCTATAGTAGACCCCTCACCAAGATGTCATTGTAGTATCCCTCTCCTTTAATTTTCACCCAAATGCTTTCAACCTGGTGTTCATCTTTTACATTATAGATCTCCTCATAGATGTACATGTGCCTGACATAAAATACTATACCACCTCTTTTCCTGTTTGGCCCGTTTCTTTAGAATAGGGTGTACCCACTATTTCTTGTTGCTGTCATGTGCCTTTATGTCATTTCTGACTTACATCATTCTTAAGATCACTGGGTACTCTTGGCAGTATTTGTTCAGCAGGGGTTTGCCTTTGCCTTCCTCTGAAGCTGACAGAGTGTGACCTGCCCAAAGGCACCTAGAGTTTCCACAACTGAGCAGGAATTCAAATCCTGGTCTCCAGAATGGTAGTCTAATACTCAAACTATTACACCATGCTGGCTCTACCCTCTATTACTCGATTCTAATCATGTGATTCATCCCATCAGGTTTCTGTGATGCCTACTAAGTCATACTTGTCTTCCTGTGCTAAGAGTTCAAGTTCATCTTGTTTATTTTCCATGCTCTGTCTGATTGGTGTCGATGCTGGTTCCTTTCCGAGAACGAGTCAAAACATGGCTTTTTATTCAAATCTCTAGGGCCTAATTTACCTTTTTGAAAATGCACATGTACATGGTTTTAAGCTATTTTACTCTGTTAAATCGTTTAACATGTTCTTATTCTGTTTAAAACAAATTTTAAAAGATAAGATAAAAGATAAATTGTTTACGCTTGCCAGAATTCACTAAGACCATTAAAATACATAATTCAGAGATATGCATTTATAAACTGGTTTGTATTCATGATCCTTAGCTTAGGGCAGGGGTGTCAAACTCAATCTCATCTTGGGCCACATCAGCATTATGGCTGCCCCTAAAAGGGCCAGTTGTATGTGTAAGACTATATAAATGTATCTACTCTTTTATCATATTAAATAATTGCTTCTGCATTCAATTATTACTAGTTTTAGTAATAACTAGATCTGAAACTAGAAGTCTAAGAAAAATAATGGCAAGCAGATATTCAAGTGTACAACTATTGTACAATTTATTGAAAAATGAGTTTTGAAAAAAGAAAGCTATTTTTTTAATCATCAGACAAATATTACCAAGCACTGTTTATTACATCAATTTTGTTTAACTTTTTGATCCCAGTTGAGAAAGGCAGAACAAATAATTGTGCTCTGATCTTATGTGCAATCTGTGGCATAGGAAGCTGATAAGGAGATGTTGCCTGGCCCTGTACATTCTTGGACATTTTGTGGCTATTTGATTGTAGTTTATGGTCCCTATACCTCTGTAAAGTGACACAGAATTGGTCAGTCTATCCAAAGTGTGCCACTTTCTGCTCCCCAGCCCCGCTCTGTGCCTCTTTCTGTTCCCCCCTCCCCTGTGCCTCTTTCTGCCCCCCTGCTCTTCTCTGTACCTGATGAGGCTGATCCCCACATTGTGGGCCCCCAGCTGACAGTATTCTGAAGATGGGCCCAGCAGCCACACTCGCAATCTACTTCTACTTCTGACTGTTCCTCTGTCCCGCTCTTGTGAGCCGTGTGGAGCGTTGCCATGGTAACCTGCGGCAACGCTCTGATAGCGAGACTTGGACAGAGGAGCAGTTAGAAGTAGAAGCAGATTGCGAGCGCTGGCTGCTGGGTCTGTCTTCAGAATACCAGCAGCTGGGGGCCTGCAATGTGGAGATCAGGCTCGCCAGGCAAGAGGAGTGCTCCAGCTGCAGGAGAGGTGCAAGGACCACATGAAATGGCCTGGCAGGCCAGACTCAGCCCGGAGGCCTTGTGTTTGACACATGTGGTTTAGAGGATACACAGGGACCATGAAAATCCCCTAATACCCACTTACCAGACAGCCACTCTGAGCAACAGGAATCTGTGCTCCTGTTGAGTGGGAAGCAGCTGGCTGATGTTCCTGCTCCCTCCCCATGAGGGTTCTCCATTGCAACAAGCAGAAGCAGGGTTACTATCACAATTCTCCCTCACACCAGAGATCTCTCGCATGATGGGGGACTGGAAACAACAGTCAGCTGCTTCCCCATCAGCACAGGAATAGACTCCTGTTACTCATAGTGGCTGCTACCCAGTAAGCAGAGACTGGATGTGCTGGACCAGGAGACATTACTTAGCTAAGCAACTAACATGATTACAATGCTAAGCAGGTGATTCAGAACTGTGGCCATTGTTTTTACCTATATGGTGCCCCAAGATCCCACAACACAGGGTGGGACAGAAATGTATTAAAAAGAAAATGAAATAAATTTAGCTATTGAGACACAAGCAGGTTCTAATTTTCTGCAACTTCTGAATATTCTTGAAGGGTCAACAGGTTGTATGCCTTTAGAAATTCCCCGGGCCCTAAAACTGGAGAGGTGAGAAAAAGCTATGGTGCATCTGAAAATGAAGAAGAGTTTTTTATTGAAAGATTGTTGACAAAAATGCAAGTTCTCTTAGATATCACCACAGTTTGGAAATCCAGAAGCACCTCAAGACTGCAAAACCTTGCAAGCAAAATAAAGCCAAGTGCTTTCATAGCAAAACCCAATATTTCCAGGTTTACCTGGGCTGCCAGCAATTATTACTTAATAAGAGTGCTAGAAAATTTTTACCAAATGGTAGGCCTCTGATGTGTATTGGCTTCTACATTACCAAGTGTAAATTGGAGCCATTAAGAAACCCATTGCATGGAAACCTGTATACACTATTAGGAAAAGACAGGTTCAAGGTTCTTTTTTAATGAACTGCTTCTCACCTGATATAAGAGTCTCCCCACTGTTTCTGAAATTGTGTCACGTGGCTTCTGCCACTGCAGTTTGCTGGTTTGAGGAAATCCAGTTGCCCGCTGAAGGTGAAAAAAGAAGCATTAAAATTAAAAAGCCCTGCCCTCATTGGACTCAAACTAAAGATGATGGCTCTAAAGCTACTTTAGGTACTTTTGTAAGGTGATACATCTGGAACAGACACACTTCATTTATATTAAAGATAAAAGAGATAGGGGGATGGCTTAAGCTATTATCTAACCTGAATCCAATCAGGACTAGGTTGGAAATCTTCTTGGATAGTTAGGGGTGGCATTATTCTTCCATTTTTCACTGTAGCCTTAAGGAGGAGAAATGGAAACTGAAATTAGAAAAAAAAAAAACTAGGCACACTTCATGCATTTTCTCCCACTGTATCCTAAAACCATATTCTTAAAACTAGCATGTTTGAAATATTTTTTTAAAACGTGAGAGACAGCAGCAACTGGTGACTCCCATGTCAGTCAGGGCTGTGATTCCAATCCAAGTTTTAGTCTCAATTTTAAGGGAACTATCTGAGATGTTGAAGCAATTTTGGGAGAGTAGAGCTCAGCACCCTAGATATCTCCCATAAAGGTCACAGTAGGACCCATAACTGATTCAATGCCCAACAGTAAGGAAAACCACTGATCACCAATGTTCAGAGGTAACCATGTCTCAGGAGGGTTCAGTGCACATTTCAAGATGCAAAATATCTCCCTTCCTCAAGTTCCTCTCCCCACAACCACAGCAAGGCAGATATCTTGATGCCTGAGGCAGAGCAGCAAACAGCATCTACAGACTTTTTCCCTGCCCGAAAGATGCATTGAGCCCATGAACAACCAATGGTTCAACCAGACTACCTTAAATTATGAAGTTTCCAATTCATTTTGTCTTGATTACACTTGGATACTTACAGGATTCCATCCAGTCATCTCTCTCTTAAAATATGCCAGGTTTTCCTCCATCCTTCCCTCCCTCTACTATCAATCACATGTCATATTCAGTGTCATGCAGCATCTCAGAAACGGATTTCCACTAATTTCCATTGAGCTTTTTTTAAAAAAAATAATTAAGGAGTTCTAGTCAAAGTGCTAAATTGTATTGACATTCCAAAGTATTTTAGTAATATTATACTAGTTAAACATTAGAATAATTTTGTTTTTGTGCTAACATTCCTTTATCCCTTGCTTGGCCTCTGTTGAATCTCTGTCCTGAAATAATAGTTGCCTTCACTTGGTGGCCATCTTTGCTGGGTTTGAAACAACAGAAACACATGGCAAGTAATCAATACATATCGTTTCAGAAAGTACTGAGTAGATTTAAACTGACCACAGAGGAGGAATTAAAGGTCTTTGATAACACTGGGAGGTCCTAAGAAATACTTCAGAATGAAGATAAGGTCATGCAGATATCCAAAATAAAGTTGTACAGGCACAAAACCTGGCATTTCCAGAAAGTTTTTTTTTTCTCTATCTGGATGGACCCCACATTATTTCAGTACCTGAGGCAGAAAAATCCTCCAGGCACTTTGCCTTCTCTTTGGCAATAAAGCTACAACTGCAGTACAATGATTCTGTACAGGTTTGTTAAAAGCATAACAATTGTTTATGTTATTAACCCAATCAGACCAACACAATTTTATAGTTATCAATCCAATAACAAACATTATTTTAGGTATGAACCCAAATAAATGTAGCTGTTGGAGATAATGATGCACTGAACAAGGGACAATCAAATGAAAACTTTTCCCACACAAATCTCATTGAAATGGACAGAAATTGTGCAGGATCACCGAGGAACGAACATCTGTTGCCTTTTTTGTGATGCCTAAAATCCTCTGAGCAAGGCAGGTGCCTCATTCGGCCAAATGGTTGTTTACTTGGCTGGTTGCAAATGTCTTTGGGGGCATAATCGGTTTTACAAAAACCCTCACATGTGGAAGGGTTAAAAATTGTTTTAAAGTATTTTAACTGGTTTTAACCTCTCTTTTTAACTTCTTAAATTGTTTCATATTTTCAGCCTTCCAAAATCTTTTATTGCTTACATTTTACACTGAACATGTTATTTTACTGTATCCTACTCTAAGATCTTCAGAGAACGGGTAGGATATAAATGTCTAAAAAAGTAAGCAGGTAAATACGAAATACAGACAAAGCTGGCAGAATCTCCAGCCAGCATGGCCACCATAGTCTAAAAATGGAATTTTTTCAAGTTCCAAGTTTACCAAGTATAAGGCCATTTCCGCACTAGCCTGTTATAGCGCGATGATTCCACTTTCAACATCCTCTGGAATCCTGGGGTTTGCAGTTTCGGGAGGGGCTGGCCGGACCTTCCCGAAACTGCAAACCCCAGGATTCCAGAGAATGTTGAAAGTGGAATCATCACGCTATAACAGGCTAGTGCGGAAATGGCCTAAGTTTTCTCTCTACCCCTCTCTCCCTTTCCTTTTCTCTTTTTCTCATGTACACAGACATACACATTGTGCACTGCTTCTATGAAGTTTCCTTTTTTAATCTTGTTTTTATATTTTTATGTTGTAGCAGTTTTATGTTTTATTGTAATTTTACATTTTTGCATACTGTCTTCAGAACCTGCTGATCAAATTAGAGTAAAGTGACATGATGAACAACCAACAGGACAAAGATAGAGAGCTTTTTGCCCTTCGGATATTTTGGACTTCAGTTCCCATCAGCCCCACCCAACATGGCCAACAGTAGAAGATTATGAAAATCAAAGTAAAAACAAACAAACAACAAGGTATCTGTAAACCATTCCCATGTCTAAAAGCTACACTGTGCCCATGAACAGCCAAGTTATTTCAGCACCTGAGGCAGAAAAATCCCATAAGCACTTTCCTTCTCTTTGGCACTAAAAACTGTAATTGCAATACAATGATCCCATGTAGGTTCATTCAAAGCGTAACAAGCTGCTATCTTCATATGGCAGCTTCCTGAGTGTCCCCAACTGGCATTCTTTGAAGATTAAATGCCAGGTTCCAAGAGTCTTTGACATTATCCATCAAGATTTTCTCCTCATATACATGGAGACTTTCGACAGCGTGATTATGTTACTGTAGTATTAGCAACTGATCTGGCTGAACAGAATGGGAAAGTAGAAAGATAGGCCATTTGATCAGAGATTTCTGTCTCTGGTGCAGAAACTGGAAAAGCTATTTGGCTGGACAACAGCTCCCAAATCTGCCATCCAACATAGCCAGTGACTACGCTGACTAGAGAAGTCTGGAAGCTGTGATTAAAAAAGTAATTTATCTAAATTCTGTTCAATATATACATGCTTGAACTTCTCTAACACACTGTTGTTGTGTGCCTTCAAGTCATTTCTGACTTATGGCATCCCTAAAGCAAATCTATCACAGGGTTCATTCATTTATTATTTTTGAAACTCATGGTTCACAAGTACACCTTAGTCGTGCTTTTTAAAGCATTTACTCACAAATTGGCTTTGTTCATAGTGCACTTGACTGGATGTCCGTGAATGTGAAGGAGTCACTCCAGTTACTTCCTAACAAATAAACAGCACAAAAATCACCTTATTTCTTCAGTAATAAATTTAATAATAATAATAATAATAATAATAATAATAATAATAATAATAATAATAATACAAATAAAATCACATGTAGCCAAAACCATTAAAAATGAAGATCAAAATATCACTAAACAATCAGTAAAATTAAAACCACTTAACACATGAAAAGCACAGGGTGAAAACAGTATAGGATATTAAATCAAAAAGTCCTCACATGTAAAACAATCAGTTCCTAAACACCTCCTGGATAGAAAGATCTTCGGTTGCCAAAATTTAAGCCAAAAAAAAAATTATAAAATATATTTCAAAACAGAGATAACAATGACATTTTCTGCCTCCAGCTTAACACATTTGTTATATGAGGACATTGTTATTTGTTGTTAATTGCTATCAAGTCAACTTTGATTTATGGTGACTCTGAATGAGAGACATCAAAGTCATGCTGTTATCAACAGCCCTGCTCAAGTCTTGGAAACTCAGGGCTATGCCTTCCTTGGTTGAGTCTATCCACCACTTCCTTGGTTGAGTCTATCCACCACTGCCTTTCTCCTTTACCAAGTATTATTGCCTTTTCTAATGAGTCATGTGTTCTCATGATACAAAGTACAAGAACCACCGTTGAGTCATCTTTGCTTCTATAGTGAGAGTTCAGGCTTGAATTGCTCTAGGGCACATTGATTTGTCTTTTTGACAACCCATGGTATCCAGAGAACTATTCTTTAGAACCACATTTCAAATGAAATGATTCTCCTCCTGTCAGTTTTCTTCAGTTATCAGCTTTCACAGCCATACATAGAAATTGGAAACATGACACCGACAATCCTGATTTTGGTATTCAGTGATATATCTTTACACTTGAGAATTTTGTCTAGTTCCTTCATAGCTACCTTTCCAAGTTCTAGTCTTCTTCTGATTTCATGGCTATAGTCTCCATTCTGATTTATGACTGAGCCAAACCATGGAAAATCTTTATCTCAATGTCTTCACCGTCTACTGTACAATTATGTAAATTATCTATGATCATTGTTTTTGCTTTCTTAAAATTCAGCTGTAACCCTGCCTTTGTACTTTCTTCCTTGACTTTCTTCAACAGTCATCCCAAGTCTTTACTATCTTCTGCTAATAGTATGGTATGATACGGTGTCATCTGCATATCTCAGATGGTTGAAGTTCCTTTCTCCAACATGCACACCATTCTCTGTGTCTAATCCAGGATTACATAAGATATGTTCAACGTACAATTAAACAGACAGAGTGACAAAATGCAGCCTTGAGCACATTACATCCTTTACTTAAGTACATTCCATATACTCTACTCTGCAGCACTAATTTCTTCAGATCTCAGTAGAGAAGGTGTGCTTTAAAAAATTATCAATAAGAATAAAAGAGAATTATTATAAATTAGTGTGGAAATGGTACTTGACTCCAGTGAAATTAAATCAAATAGATGAGAAATATTCAAGATTATGTTGGAGAGGATGTCAAGAAATTGGTACATATATGCATATGTGGTGGAATTGCAATAAGATAATGGAGTTTTGGCAAAAGGTTTTTAAAGAGATAAAAGAGATTATAGGAGCAGATATACCAGTATGTCCAAATATTGCATTGTTGTCTATATATGATAAGGTTGAGTGTACTCAAGTAAAGAAAGAATTAATAACAAATTTGTTAACTGCAGCGAGATTAATAATAGCAAAAAAATGGAAAGCAAATGAAAAATTTCAAATAGAGGAATGGTATAACGAAGTGTGGAAAATTGCAATTAATGATAAACTAACATGTAGAATTAGGTTTATGAAAGGTTTGGTTAAAGGGAATGATTTTGAAGAAATTTGGAAAATATTTTTGGATAAAGTTCTGAAAAGAGATAGTAATACTACCCTGTCAAAAGAAGAATGGCAATTTTGGAAAGTGGATTAAATAAAAAGTTGGCTCTGGGGGGTGGGTATTTTTTAGTTTTAGTTTTGTTTTTCTTTTATGTTGTATATTTTGTAATTCTTAGTAGGTGTGTGTGTTAAACTTGTGATTTATAGATTTAATTGGATAAGTGATGTCAATGTTTTTTTAAAAAAAAAGTTAAAAGAATTAACAATAGAAATAGATTAAAGGGGATGTGAAAAATATTGAATTAAATGTGAAATTATAACAGTTGAACAGATTTATAAATTTAAGGGTAAAGGTGCAAAATAACAATGTAAGTTAGTATTGCTTAAGAGAAGAGAAAAGAAAAAAGAAAAAAAAATTTTTAATTCACTATTATGTATATCACATGGTGTTTTATTTTTTTTCTTGTTTTGTATTTGTGATTTAGTTATATGATTAATAAAAATTAAATAAAAAAAAAAGAGAAGGTGTGCTTTTCTGTCTAGCTGATAGATTAATTTCAGATTGTAAGAAAACAGTCTCAAAAAGCTGTAGCTACTGCCATGTCATTATCAGTAACTCCTAAGCAGTTAACTCTGTTGTCATGGCCAATAAAAATGGGTATACATTCTCCTTTGTAGGCTCTCCGAAACCAAGTATCATAGCCAACAAAATTTGTCAGTGTCTAAAAAGGACCCATGGAATCTGTCATACTATCCTAACAAAACACTTCCACTTTGCCCATATTCTCCAACATGCACTGATGATCCTTGACAATTACTGGTCAATGTGTAAACCCCCTCAATGCTGCCAAGTTATGCACATTCTATATGTCATTATGTGAAGGTGCATATTTAACAGCATTGATGCATATTAATCAAATCAACATGGACATGACTTAAGTTATGGGAACTGTTCCCAGGAATCATTCAGTACCTAGAATCAGTAATTATGCACAGTATGGTAGCACTGGATATACAGGAATCCCAGATTTAAATTCCTATGTATCAGGCTATCTTGGGTGAAACCATTATTTCATTGTCTAGCTTCCCTCAAATCAACAATATCAGTGGGACAAAAAACTAGAAGTAATATATTGAGGTATGTAGCAATAAGAAGTATCTTGTTGTCAAACCAATCCAAAATGTTTCCAGGTACTATACCATCTCATAACAATCCTGTAAAATATCCCACTACTATTTCCATTTTAGAGATGGAGAAACAAAGGCCTCCAAAGATAACATGGCAGGGACCCCAAATGATTCCAGGTCAAGATGGAGATGGCACTTGAATCCAAGCCTTGGAGACTCATTTTAACCTCTGAGCTAAATGCCCACAAATACGCAAAAGCAGGAAATACCTGGGAATGGAAAATCATAACGATCGTATTGGGAAAAAAGGCAAGTCACAAATGAAATTATGTTAAACAACAGAAATGTGGAAGAGTAAAATGGAAACTTCTGCAGAACAAAATCTCATTGTCATAGGGACAGAAACTGCAGGATCATTTGTATAACAGCAATTCACTTTATGCAGCAAAACTACCCAGTGAATAAGGCCATGGCAACGGACAAGATACACAAAGAAAAGGAAAGCTGTATTCCAGTTAGGAATTCTGCAGTTACCTTAACAGTCTGTGGTTTTTCTTTTGAAATTTGTGCATACTCTGGAAGTAATGTTGCATGAATCCCCACATCAGGTGTGTCCTAAACGGGATTTAAAAGCAACACGATTTAATTAAGTGTCTTGTTACAAAGAAGCAAGAACTTCCCTTTGTGATGTTTTAAAACAGTGATTTTTAACCTTTTCTTTACTGTGGAACCCCTGTAAATATAATTGGTTGCCAGGGCCCCCTATGTCTTAATTCAAGATATAAATATTTGAATTTGGACATAAATATTTAAATTTAGATATTCAAATAATTATTTATTTATCAAAGGCTTCTGAAGACTAGGATTCAAATCCCTGCTCAGACACTGGGTGACCTTGGACAAGTCATATTCTCTCAGCCTCACAGGAAGGCAAAGCCAAGCCCCTCTGAACAAATCTTGCCCCCCCCCAAAAAAAACTGTGATAGCTTCACTGTAGCATTGCCAGAAGTCAGAAGTGACTTGAAGGCACATGACGACAACAACAACAACAACAACAACAATAATAAAATTTATTTCTATGCCGCCTCTCCACATGGATCGTGGCGGTGAACAACATGAAATATATTATACATTAAAATACATTAAAAGGCATTAAAAACATACCCAATCCTCCCCACCCACCAACCCACCTAAACCAACCCCTTAAAACACACAGCTTAGCAAAGCAGCAAGACAATTGATGGGAGGCGATGGAAATGCTAGTCTTAGAAGGCCTGTTGGAAGAGAGCAGTCTTGACTGCTTTTTTAAAGCTGTCAAGACTGGTAATATGCCATTCCATAACTTGGGAGTGATAGAAGAGAAGGTCCTCTGGGTAACCGCAGCCAACCTAGTTCTGACTGGCTGCAGTAAGTTCCTCCCAGAGGACCTTAATGTGCGGGGCGGATTATACGGGAGAAGGTGATCCCGCATGTAGGCTGGCCCCAAGCCATAAAGGGCTTTAAAGGTAATAACCAACACCTTGTACTGTGCCTGGAAACTAATAGGCAGCCAATGAAGGGACTTTAAAATTGGTGTTATATGGTCAGTTTTAGGTCTACTGGTGACCAACCTGGCTGCCATATTCTGAACTAATTGAAGTTTCCAGACTAAGCACATGGGTAGCCCTATGTAGAGCACATTGCAGAAGTCGAGCTGTGAAGTTACCAGCGCGTGCACCACTGTTTTTAGTTGTTCCAGCTCCAGAAAAGGGTGCAGCTGGCATATCAGCCGAAGCTGATAGCAGGCACTCCTGGCCACCACATCTATTTGAGCACCCCCAAGCTGCGGACACAGTCTTTCAGAGGAAGTGTGACCCCGTCTAAGACTGGTTGACAGACCTCCATGTCTGGGCTAGGGCCCCTAACAGCGAGTACCTCCATCTTATCTGGATTCAGCTTCAGTCTGTTTTTCCTCATACAGTCCATTACTGCTTCAAGACATTCATTCAGAGGGGAGATGCCACCCTTAGTCGATGCTATTATCCAAGGCATGGAGAGAGATATCTGGGTGTCATCAGCATACTGATAGCACCTTGTTCCATGTCTTCTGATGATCGCTCCCAGCGGTTTCATGTAGATGTTAAATAGCATTGAGGACAGGACAGCACCCTGAGGGACACCAGTGCCATTGACAGGGGAGGCGTTTTCTAAGTGCCATTGACAGGGGAGGCATTTTCTAGCCATCATGTGTCTCCCCTTTGAAAACTGACTTATGACGACCCTAAGGTGAACCTATTATGGGAGTTTTCTTGTCAAGATTTGTTGCCTTTGCCTTTCTCTGAGGCTCAGAGAATGTGACTTGCCTGAGATCACCCAGTGGGCTTCCATGATTGAGTGGACTTTTAAATTTTGATCTCCATAGCTTCATGTGCCACCATGTCCCTTTCATCAGGCATGCTGCAGTGGGGGGGGGTGAGTGTCAAAACTGCTCCTTTGTTTCCAAATGAGGGGAAAGTTTGGGCATGTGCACATGCCTGCCACCATGTCCCTCGATGCCCACACACCCTGATAGAAAGGATATGGCAGCAGGTACATGCATGCACCCAAATTTCTCCCTCATTTGCAAACAAAGGAGCAGTTTTGGAAGCCACCCAACCCCATCTCCAGACCCTGCTGATTCATTCTTGTTGCTGATGCTGTTGGTGTCCAGCAGCATAGCTCTGCAAAACTCTTAGGGGCCCATGGACTCAGGTTAAGAACTACTGTTTTAGAAAATTGAAATCTGTCATGCAAGTGTGTTTGCCATGCAAACAAGATGATCAGAAATCCTGCACCTGCAGTGAGCTTCACACATCTCATTTCTAAAGTAAGACAGTGGTTCTCAGGCCTTTTCACCCGCTAGATGTTGTTTTGTACTTGAGCTCCCAGAATCCCTGATCTCTGGCCATAGTGGCTGAGGCTTCTGGGAATTGAATTCTGAAACATATTGGGAGAAGGTTAAGAACCACTGAAGTAGGGCACAGTTCAAAACATATGTGTGTGCTCCAGAGCATGAGTCACTTTTTATATTGAGGAAGGCATAGGTTTGATGTCTACACTATGAAGGGAAGATCTCAAATCGGTGGAGGTGTGGTTTTTATTCAGCACAGGGAAACTCTTGTGTGGTGAGCCACTCCAGTCTTTGGACACTTCAAATAAAGTTGCTTAGAAACTATCTTGTCCCTGGCTACTTCAGATTATACTTTTGGAAGATATGTAGTACAGGTGCAGATACAAAAGGCAAAAAGTGATATTTTAAAACTCCTATGGGTATTGTTACCAATTTGACATCACATTTGTGCATCTCACACAGCATCAGTTAAAGGCAGTGGTGAGACAATGGGAGAAATCAGCTACAGACATCCACAGGCTGCACCAGCCCCTCCTAATAAAATTGCTCATTTTTCCTTCCTTTTCTAAAGGAGGTGGTGGTGGTTTGGGGAAATCTTTGTCTTTGACAAAACAGGACTTAAGATGCCTTGTTTTAGAGGAGAATTGTGCTCCATTGATATGATTTCCCCATTTTAGCAATAAACAGATAAATATTGAAGTGCTATGGGTCTACAAAAATAGCATGTGGCTCAGAGTATTCCTACATTTCCTTTAGGGTGGGGAGATCATGTGTCCCTCTCCAGCAGTGCTAGCCACCATAGGCAATAATAAGGAACACCGGGATTTCCAATCCAACATCTGGAGGGCTACATGGTTCCTACCCTGCTTTAGGATGATATGAATGAGCTGCAGGAAAGCACTGAGCTTGTACACTCCCCATTTCACCCTCTTCAAAACTTAGAGAAGTTACTTTTTTGACAACTGCCTCAATCTACCAGCTTTTCCAAGCTCTGGTTTCACGTCATGACTTAAAGGAGGACACTAAAAGCATTTGATGCCGTTTTTATTTAACCATGATTTCTTTTTCAAACCAGCCATGGTTTCAAGTTGGCTTATGAACTGAAGTTAGGTAGATACTTCCAAACATGTCCCCAGACACACTGAGTCTGTTGTCAGATTAACTGACTTACCTTCTTAACGCCTCAGAGGTTCTTGGAGATTAGTTTTTTTTTTTAAAGTAACTTTTCCAAGCTCTTATTTTACCTCAGCTGACTAGGGTTAGGATTCAGGAACTTGAGCAAGGAATCACAGTATTCCTTTAATGCCTATGAATATACTCTGCACATATAATGCACCTATAAGTTTAGTGCAAGATAGCAGCACCCTGAAGTCATTTGTGTGGACATGTATAATAACAGTTTTGAATAGTCAGAGAGGAAAAAATGAAATATGAAACTACCTAGAATTAGTAAAACTGTGAGTGCCTTCTTGGAAGGAAGCTACATGTCACCTCAGATAATCTGTTTGCTGAAGGCATCCCTGTTTACTTACAACAGGCTTGGTTTGTATATTTGTACATGATGTAGATACTAGAAGGATGTCTGAATTGTTCAGCGTTCTCTCATCGGAAGGAAACAAAGGTTGGAATCCTATACAAGTCCCATGGCACCCAATAAGACTTATTTCTAAATACATATCCATAGCCTGTAAATTCAGTAATTCTGCCTCTGGAAATTTATGGGTTAAGGATATTATTTCTCACTTGTGTCAATACTGGACTCTCTTCATTGTATTGGATCATAGACTGGTTCCCTCCTTCATAAGGGATGAAAGGATGGCCTTTCTCGGTTTGCACAGTTCTGGAACACAACAGTAGGAGACCCATGGCCACTGAAACAGAAAAAAAAAGAGTTTTATCACTAGTTCTATAAACCTCTATGCCAGGGCTTTCCAAACGGTATGTCATGACACGTTAGTGTGTCACCCGAAGGGTGTAATTGTGTCACCTCCCTGGACCGAGAATGAGCCCCCCCAACCCAAGCCTTGGAAATGTATGTTATATGTTATAAATAAATCATATATTTTTAAACATATAAGTGAAAGAAAGGTTTTAATGAGATACGTTGGGTCCCCATATATTTCATTATTACAATTTATATATGTGCCCAAATCTCTTGTAACGGGTTAGTTTAACCTCTGGTTTTCTAGTAAAACTGAATTACTGTGTCACGAAATGATGCATGTCTAAAAAGTGTGTCACCAACATGAAAAGTTTGGAAAGCTCTGCTCTATGCTAAGGTCTTTTACTTAAAAACATCTTGCTGAAAATCTTACAATTTGATACTCTTTTTAAAAAGCACTGATAAAGAGGGGAAATCACATTAAACAATTGTGACTATATTTCACAGCAGTGTATCAATCTGCACCAAAAACACCTTCCAAAACTTCTAAGTTTAGCCCAGGCAGGCCTCCCTTAGATTTCGTTTTCCATAGCCACAGCACCACAACTAAAAAGGCTCTGCCATATGTGTTCATTCATTGAAAGGGAGAGACACACAACAGGCCCTTAGATTTGTGCTCAAGTGAACAAGGGTAAATAGATATGGGATGACGCAGCCTTGCAGATAACCTAGTCTGAGGTCTGTTAGGGCAGCCCACAGCCTATATGGGGCCCTCAAAGTTGTTTTGGAGAGCCCTAAGGCTGCTTCAAGACCTTCCTGTTGGTCTTGTCAAAACTCTTCTTTTTGCAGGAAAAAAGGAGAAAGATTGCTATTGGAAAGGCCTGGGAGAAATATTCTCCTTCTAAACTAGGTGCAGGCTCCTTCTAAACTAGGTGCAGGTGTAAGAGAGAGAGAGAGTGAGAGAGAGAGTTTTTTTTGTTTTCCTCATTTTTTCAAATATATGGGTTCAGATTGGACCTGGTAGGTCCCAGGAACAGGAAATTGGCTTCTGGATGTCAGGAATTTTCCCACTACTGGTTTAGAGATTCCTAAAAGGTTAAAGCCAGCACTCTGAATCGAAGCAGAACAGTTGTTAAAAATCAACTGCTGTCTCCTGGGAGTAATGTAGTTAAATGCTATGCATACAAAGCAAGTGTGCAATTCTTGCTTAGTCAAATGTTAATCTATAGTAAAGTGTAAACACTGGGACGTACTCACATATCAATAAGAGGAATGCAGCTAAGATTATTCCAATTGCTCCCGCTCCAAGACTCACTGATACGGCAGCCCGTTCAGTCATCTGCTCACATGTTGTCCCACCATGGCAGGCACAGACTGTGACATGCAGGGTCTGATCTTTGGAAAACCCCTGCTTGTCCGAAATATGGAAAGGCACTGAATAATTGCCAGGCGGAAGGCTTTTCATCATAAAAAGCTCAACTGAATCACCTGAATCATAAATAGCCAGAAAGAGACAGGGCGGGAGAATGAGAGAAAGAGAAACACCATTATCAGTTTATCACTTCTGTCTGCTAACATTAATAATGCAATGATGATACAGACTAGCAGCCTGACACCTTCCAAATACCAAATTTGGATTTTTGGGATCTGGGAAGGCTCTTGTACATCTTCAAGGTAGGAGAACACCTCTAGAATTAAGATAGCTGTTTAACCTCCCCTGAACATTTTTGAGAAAACAGATCTATAGCAGTCTGAGTTGTGCCCATATTACTACAAGCTATACCCAAATCAATTTTCTTGCCCTTCCTTTTAAAGGTTCTTCATGGCTCACTCGCAAGTCTCCTGCTCTCTGGCCATACTCCACTGTTGGCCCATAATTCTGGGGAAAGTTTCAGGTGCAAAAGAGAATTGTGCACAATCATAGACCACACACCTCTTCAGCTATGAAGGAAAGGGAATAGGGGCATGCAACTCCAGTCCCTTGGGTTGGTATGCAGTACCAGGCCACACAACAGGGTATAGGCCTAGCAGCCATCTCTTCTGTCCTGCTCTACTCAGAGCAAGTTTGGTCTCTTGAGTATTGCACTCCAAGCTCAACCTAAGCTCTGGTTACTGGTTCACAGCCCTGCAGTCCAGATCTGGTCCCTGGGTTTAGCCAGTAGAAGCATGTCAATGCAGTAGTGAATCTGCTCCAAGTTTTAGCGTGAACATTAAAGGAGTTGTCGAAGGTGCTGAACCCATTCAGAAGAACAGGCTTCAGTACTTGGTTAGTTCCTTTAAAGTTCAGACTAAAACCAGAAACAAATTCACAACCCCGCTGACACAGAAGCCATTGCCACTGAGTACAGTCAAGATGAGAGACAGCGCGGTGTAGCAGCCTAAGCATTGAACTATGACTCTGGAAATCAGGGTCTGAATCCTCACTCAAGATAAGCTTGGGCAATTTGCACTCTCTCAGCCCCTCTTACCCATAGGGTAACCTTGGACATGTCACACTCTCTCAGCCTCAGAGAAAGGCAAAGGCAAACCCAAGACTTCATGAAAGGCTCACCACAAGGTCACTACTGAGTCAGAAACAACTTGAAGGCACAACAGGAATAGTCAGGGTAATAATGAGTTACAAGTAATATGAATACGTTTATTTATCGTAATGAATTCTCTAAGAACCAGAGATAGGTAAACACACACCAAATGAATGAAGTTAAATTACCAGTATAAAAAGTAACTTTCTAATTACTTTTCAAGTTACTTATAAAGTATATTTTAGATACTTTATAATAGCAATTTCAGATTTAAGTCATTGTTTTATCATTCCTAAGGGGGTTCCACTCACAAAGCAACCAGCTATTCCACAAGTTTCTTTTCACAGAATCACAGAGTTAGAAGAGGCCTAATAGGCCAGTAGGGTCAACCCTCTGCTCAATGCAGGATCTCTGGCTAGAGCATCACCACTCAGTAGCTGTCCAGCCTCTTTTTGAAGACATCCCTCTGAGGCAGCAGAGAACAAGTCTGCACCCTCCTCTTTGTGGCAGCCTTTAAGATATTTAAACAGGGTAATCATGTTGCCACTAAATCTTTCTTATCACCAAACTGAACATGCCCAGCTCCTTCAACTTCTCCTCATATGTTTTGTTCTCTGTATTTCTTATCGTAATAGCTGCCCTTCTCTGAACTCGCTCCAGCTTATCTAGATCCTTCTTAAAATGAGAAGCCCAGAACTGAACACAGTATTCCAGATGAGGCCTGACAAGCAAAGAATATAGGGGTACTATTACTTCCTTCAACTTGGAAACTATGCTTCTATTAAGGCAGGCTAAGATGGCATTTCCTTGCTTCACTGCAGCATGACACTGCTGACTCATGATCTTGTGATCGACTTATGATCAACAATATCAACTTACCATCAACATGTAGTACTGCTGAGCCAAGTATCCCCATCCTATACCTGTGCATTTGTTTTGGGGCCTAAATGTAGAATTTTGCATTTGTCTCTGTTGAATTTCATTTTACTAATTTCAACCTAGATTTCTAGTTTATCATGGTCCTTTTGAATTCTATTCCAGCTACCACTCCCAGTTTTGTTATCATTTGAAAATCTGGTAAGGATTCCCTCCATCCCATCATCTCAATCATTGATAAAAATACTAAAGAGAACTGGTCCCTGTACAGACCCCCGCAGCACTCTACTTAAGACTTCCTTCCAATCCGAAGCACAGCCACTGATGAAAACTCTTTGAGCACTATTTTCCAACCGATTATGGATCCATGTGATAGTGTTTCTATCTTCCATGTTTAGTCAATTTGCTAACGAAAATATCATGCAGGACCTTATCAAATGCTTTGCTGAAATCCAGATAAATTATATCCACAGCACATAGTTCTCAAACACTGTAACAAGCAATGTGGCAGTGATGTAGACTCGAGTCAACTGACTCGGACTCAAGTCGAACTTAACTCACTTGGACTCAACTTGGCAATAAAGATGCACTGACTCAACTCGACTCAAGAGTTGTATATTTTTAGTGACTGACTTGCTGCCCTTGGTTCAGTAACATAACGCATTCATCCAGAAACCTTGTGACTTTGAACAATGGGCTTGAGGCAGGCTTGAGGTCTACTCAGCAGCCTGTCCCTGTTGCATATCAGAGGAGCCTTCTAAAACTTTTCCCAAGAGCAGAAGACAAGACTCATCCCCACAGTACATTAGGCAGTGAGCTTGAGGAGGAAGGATTCTTCCTTCTAAAGCTTTTGAAGCTTCAGTAATGGGGAGTAAGAAGGATCCTATTCCCCACTTCTGAAGCTGCAGACTCTTTTATGGCCATCAGCACAAAAGCCTCCTCCAGCTATGGGAAACAGGGATAAGAAAGATCCCATTCTCCACTTCTGAAGGTGCAGATGGCAAAATCAAAATTTGGAGGGCCTACTCTGCTTAAATTGTTAAAACTGACTTTATTCAACTTTGTCCAGAAATTCTGGAATATAGGTTGGAGTATAAAGTTGGGTCCTGGACTTGAGACTTGACTTGAAAGTATCTTCAACAACTAAAGACTTGACTTGAGACTTGAAGGTAGAGACTTGACTTGAGACTTGGAATAAAAGACGTAAATACATCACTGCAATGTGGTGCTTGTGGAGAGTTCTAAATATACCATGGATGACTAGAAAGCCAAATAAACAAGACTGAGAGTAAATAAACCCTGACTTCCCTAAGTGGAAATCAGGCCTTCCCCCAAATTTAGTCCAAGAACTTTCCTTTCATATTAAATACGTTGTTTCAGTGCTCATTTCTTCTGCTTGTGAAAAGGAAGCTGTTAAAGGGGCAAAATGTTAGAGGCTAACTTACCAAAATTCTCTCCCAGTTTCCAAGAGCTTCCCATATCCTCCAAGGTCTCAGCTATCTGAAAAGTAAAGGGCCCTGCATACGGATGGGAATCTTTGTCTTCGGCCCTTATACGGAAAGGGCTATTTACTTTTCCTTCACAAACCACCAAAAATGGTGTAACCAGTACAGGGGCATTGTCATTAAGGTCAGACAGGTACAGTTGGATGGTACCAGTCCCAGTTTGGGGTGGAACGCCTAGTGGGGAAACACAGCATTTTACTTAAACACACACACATGCATGCAAAACAAAGGACAGGCAGAGCAAAAGGAACTTTCAAGATAAGAGGTGGATTTCTCCCACTGGCTTTAGGCATTTGACCTCTTCAGCAAACTCCTTCCAGACTATTATCCACAAGAGGTCACATCTGCTGCGTAAATGTCAGATGACCATACATCATTCAAGACAGGCCTGTTTGGCAAGCTCTCTGGGGGCAAACAAATCATACGTCAGAGTTCACTGTGAAGAGGTCATGAAAGTGCTTACAACTAAGAAGCACTTTTTAAGGCAGCTTCTCAACGTATTTAATAAGAGGATGGGAGAATTCCTTTGCCTCCCAACCCAACCAATCCCTGCCAAGGTATACAGATGTTGGAACAATGCCCTATAAAAATTTCCCTCAATGTCCTTGTCACAGTTCACAGCGTGATCTGCAGCCCCCCAAAGTGAATGCAGTCCACCAGCTAGATGATGAAGGCAGATACAGTCGTTACATCTTTTAATAAGGAATGGTAAAGCTGCTGCTCACCTTATCATCCCAGATACAAAAATGAGACAACATCATCCCTGAAGAAATACAGGCCTAAATCCTATTGTTAGTCCTAAACAGAGTAGAACCACTGAATCAATTGGATTTATCTATGAGTAGACTTACCATTCAGCAATTGCTTGAACAGTGTATTCTAGTTTGAATTAACCAAGAGGATTCCAGCCACAGTACTGATTGTTAAGGAAAGCACTTAAGCAAAGGCAGTCTATATTTTTATTAAAAAGAAAAGGCCAGTTCTCAAGATATACCAAATTTGAACTTGGGTAAAATTGTGGCTTTAATCCATGTCTTCCACTACTTGCAGAAAAAGCCCACTGACAGGCAATTAGGATCTGGTTTACCACTTTCAAAACAGACTTACCATCATCAATGGCATGAATCATAATAGTGTAGACACTGTTGTTCAAATGAGGTGATTCTCTATCAAGTGTTTTAGCTGTCGTCACAGTCCCAGAATTTTCATCAACAGTCACCCAACCATCTGGGTCAGAAGCAATTTTGTATCTTAAAGAGCAAATCAATTTAAAAAAAAAAAAATGCGTGGTAAGACATACCAAACAGCTTAGCAGATCAAGAAGAGTTTGCTTCACAAGTGTCCACAAAACAAGAAACCAAATTTCAAACCGTCAAAGCCCACCTTGCAAAACACAATCAGGTTTAGTCTGTTGGCCTATTAAGAAATCACAGATGGCATCAGAGCTCAGCTGGCCCCTGCAAACATCATCTGAATTGGCTTCACACATGAGTCTCCCAATACTCTTCTTGATGCTCTATGACTATCTGCCCCTGGGGCACTTGACTCCTTCTTTCCTGCACCCTCCGGGATGTAATTTCCTACTTTACATTATTACCTTGTTTTATCTAGAGCTTAATTTGTGCTAAGGCTGAGGCCCAGTGTTAATTTTCAGTGCCAAAGGCTAGTTCTGAAACTTAAGAACATATGAAAGCATTTTTAAAGAATTTATTGCATGTATTCTCCTCAGTTTTTTTGTTTTGTTTTTTTTAATTATGGCATGAACATCTTCAGCAAGTCCTGCAGCCAATTCTCCCTCCCATCCCTCTGCAACCTGCTTGGGGACACACTTCCCATCACCTTGATCTGGCAGCACTGCACAGAAAGCTTTGTATTTCTGCATTAAAAACAAAGTATACCAGGAGCACACCCCTTGTTTAAAACAAGAATCATGCTTGTGGGTAGTACAATTACTCCTTAAAACAAGATTGCCACATAAATGGGCAGAGGAATCCATAAGAACACTTCCCTAAGAATCTCTAGGTTCTTCACCGCAATTCTACGGCCAGCTTCTAGTGGAAGCGGGCCACAGAGTCATGCTGGAGGACCTAGCAATGCCTAGAGAAGTGTTTTGTCTAGGAATCTCCAGGTCCTCCAGCAAGACTGTATGGTCCAGCTTCCAGCTAAATAGAGCCAGAATATAGATGCATATTACATCTACGTACATATATATATATATATATATGAGAGAGAGAGAGAGAGAGACAGAGACAGAGACAGAGACAGAGACAGAGACAGAGACAGACAAACAGAGAGAGACAGAGAGGAAATATATATTTCTGTGAGTCACAGAGACCACAAATAAGATTTTTTTTTTCCAATAAACAAATTGAATGAATGAATGAATAAAATAACCTGAAAATAATCAAATTCCTGAATGTTGAACCTGTGAAAGGGGAGGGCCGACTGTACCTGCCTAGTTATCTACCAAAACAAGGACATATGCAGGTAGAAGTTTGACTTAAACCTCTGTATGTCATTATGGATGCCAGACATACAGTATGACAAAATGCCCAAAGGAATTGATTCTGCATTAGGGTGCCAGCACAGAAAATCTTGTTATACATGGAACAAAGTTATACATGCTGGTGTGGAACCCTGAGCAGATTTCCCCAGATGATCCAGTTAAAATCAAGAAAGTTTAAAGGAAAATTATCAGCTGCAATGCCTACCTTATGGTGTGGGGCGTTGCATCTGGATCTTTTGCCACGTACTGTCCAATCCTAGTTCCAGGTATGATTCCTTCATCTTGTCGAAGAATGAGAATGGAAGGATTAAACTGCGGGGCATCATTTCTGTCAACTACATTAATGCTCACAGATGCTTTGGCATATACGGGAGAAGGAGCATTCCTCATCAAACCTCGCTGACATAGGAAGAAGGGTTCCTCATTCTCCACTGATATTACAAGTGTCCTCTCAGATGTACCATCATGGATCAAAGGCTGGTGGGGAGAACAGAAAAATAACAATAAAGTCTTCATGAGTGAATTCTGACTATAGCAGGGACTGATAACTATGGAAAGCTAGGGAGCTGCTTAGCTGCCCAGGAGACCTTAAAGGATCCCCCAGGGCATCTGCTTTCACAAAGGAAAAAAATCAAACTTTTGCCCCCAAATGCACCCCAACATTCTCTAGGGGGCATGGCAGGCATCCTCACCATGTTTTGAGGGCTTTCTGGGCCATTTTAAGCCACAAGAGGCTTTTTTAAAAAGAAAAGGGAGTGAGAGGGATCATTTTCTGTTTACTTTTTGTTATGCTTTCCTGGACATAAATTGGTCAAGAGGGACCCAAATGTATTGCAAATGCTCCCCACACTTCTTGGAGAGTGTTGCAGGACAAACAAACAAAAAGCTTTTGAACAATTTTACAAAATAATTTTTGATCTCTGGGGGCTCAGGTGACCTCCCCTCATGGTGGGAAGGCCCTTCCCAATGCCAGAGGTCATTTGGGAGCAATTTGCAGCAGAAAAAAATCAGGGAAAGTTGCAAAAAAAATTTCTTGACTATTGGAGGGGAGGCCTCAGAAATCATGAGGCCACACTTTTGCCCACCCCTGATCTATAGCAACCTTCTCTAACCTTGTGCTCTCCAGATATGTTGGACTATAGAAATCATGTTCCCCAGCCAGCAAGGCTGAAGAACCCTACCACCTGGGGATGGTACTAGATGTAGCACAATATATCTGATAGGCAGTAAGTTCTATTCCCCAGAACAGGTGTTGCTGGACTGCGAATCCCATAATCCCTCATCATTAGCTGGGTTATGGCTGATGAACACTAGAGTCCAGCAACATCCAGAAAGGCACATACATTCCCCAGCCCTGCCATAGGGTGATTCTTTAAATCTTTACCTTTACAATGCTTAATACCCCTTCATTGCTATTTGCATCTGTTTCAATAATGAAGTTCCCTCTTTCATTTCCATTCACTATCTTATACGTCGCTCTCCAAGCAGGTGTGTTGGGAGCATCTTTATCTTCCACAGTGAGACGTAGAATATCATGTTGTGTTTCGCCTTCGGGGATATCAAGCTGATACTTGAAAGGCAGAAAAAAAGGCATTTTTATACCTCGAAGGCAGTTAAAAATATTCCATCCTATGAACTGTCACAGAGTTTGCATGGCGATAGGAGAGAAACCAGGGGCCGGAACATGAAGAAATCAGTCTTAAAAGGCCAGGAGCACCAAGAGGAAGGATCACTATTACAAAAAAAAAAAACCCCCAAACCATGATACCATTTGTTTGGGACTTTCCCAAGCATGTGGTACAGAATTTCCTCCATTTTAAAGGATTGAATGACTCACTCAAGGCACAGCTATTGGCAGCAAGAGTTTAGTTAGTAAGAGATTAAATATCCTGGCATTTTTGCCTCAGCCTCTTCCCTTTGGACCTGCCCACCACTGCCCTCAAGAACTTCTTAGGATTCTGTGACCCTGAATTTCAAGTCAGCCATTGGAACAAGAGGTTCCTACCTTTGTCTTAAACAATCCTCTTCCTCTCATTTTGTCTTAAGAGTACTTGACCTATGAAGATCTCAACCATGGAAGGATGTATTTCATAAAGAGACCCTCATAGGTCACTCTTTTCATTTGGTAACTGAGGCACACTCTAAACTCTCTCATTTCAAGATTAGTCCTCAAATCTTACATCCTTACCTTTTCCTGAATAAATGAAGGCAAGTTGTTGTTGCTGTCCTCTACAACAATATTCACTGTTGCTGTTGATGAAAGTTGTGGATTTCCCTGGTCTGCAGCCTTGATCAGAAGTTGGAAAGCTCCAGCAGTCTGAAAAATGTTAAAATATGAAACATTACTTTTTATTCATTTTGGAGGATAGGAGTATGGATTCTGTAATTTTGTTATTGTTGTTGTTATTATTAGTATTATTAATAACAACAACAACCATAATCCTGCCTTCTCCCAAAACTGGGATTCAGTGTAAATAGAAAGAGTGTAAAGAGAAAATTAATTTGGAAAAAATATAAGATCTCTGCTTCACTATTAATAACAATCTATTAATGGTTTCTTCAATAGAGCTTCAACGGCTTCATGCTGCCAACAAAAACTTTTGATTTCATTATCAAAGTTGACATTTGCTTCCGGCTTCTGTGGGATTCTATGGGAACTTGTGGCTATTGAGCATGTGTTCTCGCCTTGCCTGTGGTCACAACGGGAGGTCCATTTCATTCAACAAATCAGAGTGATTCTGCTGTATTGTGTGCAGTTCCAAAGACACATAATGTTGTATGGATAATCCATTTCTATCCACTTGATATATTTTTGATATACAAATGTTTTAGTGTCAGTATCAGTATGTTTTGAGCCAGTGTGATGTAGTGGGTTGATACTGTACTATGACTCCAGTGTCCAGGATTCAAATCCCCACTAAGCCATGGAAAGCCACTGGGTGACCTTCAGTAATTCATATTCTCTAGGCCTCAGAGGAAAGCAAAGGGCAACAAATCGTGCCAAGAAACCCCTGTGACATGTTTGCTTTAGGTTGCCATAAATCAGAAAGGACTTGAAAGTACATAGCAATCAGTATGTTTTATACTGCTTAAGCTTGTTGGCATGTACTATTCTTTTTCCAAATTGCAGCGGTCCATGGCATGATGCAGATGAGATTGGGTTTCAACTGTATATCCACACGTCCTCCAAAGGAAGCTCAACATAGCAGACAAGGTTCCCTCTTTTCATTTTTATTCTCACAGCAAACCTATCAAGCAGGCCACACTAGTAGCCCAAAGTCACCCAGCAATTCATTGCTAAGTGAACCAAACTCAACGAGTTTTCCATGGCCTAAGTGCATCAAATCACATCTCCTACCTTTTTATGGGATCTCTTTGTAAGATTCTGACTATTGGCAAACAGTGTGGATGACAGGCATGGGACCAAATCTAGCCTTGACAAGCCTTGAGACCAAATCTAGTTTTCTTGAGGTGCTATTCTGGTCCTGTGGGCTCCCCAAAATGGTCACGCCCCTTTTCACATAATATCATCATTCAGCAGTTTTGTAGCTTGTGATTTCACTCATTCTAAAAGGTTGAAGTGCCTCTCTTAAGCTTTAGTTACCAGTAGGAAGAGCTTTAAGCTAAAATACACTAGTATTTTTGGTGTTGCTGCTTTGCTTTTGGCCCCCACCAGTCTTCTGAAATTAAATTTGACCTTGGGCGAAAAAAAAAGTTCAGAGGAAGTATTTAGGGACAGAATCTAGAAGAGCTTGATGACAGTGTAGTTTTTCAGGATGTGCCTGTTCCAAAACACAGATCTCTTGCAGACCATGAACAAAGTTTTTATCTACAAGTACTTTACCTCATAATCTAAACATCCTGTGCTATGGATCACACCAGTGGAAGAATCAACAGTAAAGACTGGCTCTTTCAGACGAGGTGTCTGCGAAACCAGAGAATACCTCACTCGAGAGTTTTCAGTGCCTTCTTGATCCTTATCAAAGGCAGTGACATTGAAAATGGGTTCATCTACAATCAGAAAAAGTGAAAGAATTATAGCAAATACACAATGTCAAGAACCTTATTTGGGTCTCTGTGTAAATTGTATCTGGGTGTCATCAACTATCTAGAACTTGCAAAAGTTACTTTTTGGTCCCAAAACTCCCAGCACTAGCTGGCTGGAGGATTCTGAGAGCTACAGTTCAAAAAAGGAACACTTTTAAGTTCTGATTTGCCTTACCCAGTTTTACTACAAATAAGGGGTGAGCATATCACACTGATATTAAAATCACTCCACTGGCTGCCAATTAGTTTCTGGGTAAAGTACAGAGTGCTGATTACTACCTTTGAAGCCCTACATGATTTGGGTCCAAGTTATCTTCAAGATTGCCTTCCCCCATACAATCTGCCCCTGGTGGCACAGTGGTTAAATGCCAGTACTGCAGCCACAAGGTTGTGAGTTCGATCCTGCCAGGCTCCAGGTTGACTCAGCCTTCCATCCTTCTGTAGGTCAATAAAATGAGTACCCAGTTTGTTGGGGGCATTTAGCTAACACATTGTAAACCATTTAGAGAGCCCTTAGCTGATAAGCAATATAGAAATACACATGCTGTTACTATTGCTATTGCTACACTCAGGTCCTCTGGGGACCATTTACTTAAACCAACCAGAACTAGACTGGCAACAGTCACCAGAGGACTTTTTCATCAGCCATCCCTAGAATGGAATGGCCTGCCAGATGAGATTTGACAGTAAAATACACTGTAAGAATTTTAAAAAGTACTAAAGATTTATCTCTTCTAGCCAGCCTATCCAGTCAATTTTTAACTATGAATTTTAAACTGATGGATTTTAAATGATTTTATGTGTTTTCAGATGTACTTTAATCTATGGTATGCTTTTAGTTCCACTTTGAGCCTTGGGGAAAGGTGGGTAGGAAATAAAAAACTATTATTGTTGTGATTATTATTTTGTCACTTTAATATTTTAATTTTCTGTGTTCACAAGCCTAGCTTGCAGACATCAAACTACAGAAAATATGTCCATCAGTGATGGCAAAAACAAGATCCTTTTTCCCTCTTGCAGGTTTTTTTTCCTGTTTCATAGTCCCAAATATCCACTAAATAATTTGGCTATCCCTGCTTTTAGTAATTGCTGGAGTAGATAAGACACAATTTGGAACGTGTATCTGAACATACATCCGACTGCAGGTTCCATCTGTCTCTTCTAATGTGCTGATGCAATTTGTCATACATAAGTATGCAAATCGGAATATGACGTTTGATTATATAATGGAAAAAAGAAGGGTATATTTTGGTCAAAGGAAAGAGAAGGTCTGGTTTAGTAATTGGAGATTAATGACTGAGTTTGCTCAAGAAAGGTAGGGCTATGAGAAAGTAAAGGAAACAGTTAAAATAATTTTCCACATGAGAAAAAAAGGAAATTAATAAGTTACACCGTTCCCTGGGCGGGTGGGGTGGGGGCAAACAAGAAGGAAATATTGTATACATATGAGTGGTTTGTTAAATGTTGGGTATACTATTATGATACAGTGTGTATAACTTATAGTTTTCTAAGATATTTTACATTAAGATATATATAACATAAGTATGCATATGTAGAAGACTGCAGTATCCCATCCACACATACACACACACAAAAAGCATGTTCCTCAATGTACAATATCACAATGAAAACATGATAGTTTTCAAATTCTGCATTACACTGTGCAATTGTGTCCCTAGCAGCTATGGGCAGGGTAGGAAAATCAAGGGGAAGAGAACATCATGTAATAAAACCTAGAGTTAGATAAAGATACATAGAACTTTACAATTTAAGCAGAACTTTGGTCCCAGGTGAGGCACAGATCCCAACATCCATCATCCCACCTTCCCAGTCCTTATGCTGGGTGAACTGTCAGCAGTGCTAAGATACAGGTTCTCTCTGCCACTGCCCATGAGTCCCATCCCAAAGCTCTCTTTGGGAGAAAGATAAACCTAGCTGCTTCTCTGATAATGGAATTAGTCCAATCCCCTCAAAGCATGAGAATAGACAAAGCTGGGGCATCACTTCTCTCCACGTCACCCTATGCCCCGTATGGCACAAAAGAAGTGCCACAGTAAACAGGAGCCTGGAATTATTTGCACACTAGTGTATATGCCCAGTGTTGCCCGAGATTTTACTTTCCCATAGGTAATACTTGTTAGAAAGATTTGAGATCTTGTATCTCTAATTCCCCAAATTATCTTGTCCAGTACCTGTAACTTTTCCTCATATTTCCCAATCCAATCTGTATTCAGAGTTATTAACATACAGAGATTGGGTTCCTGAGAGAATATACTGCCCTCCTCCTTGCTGCTAGGCCTCATCTCCATAGCAACCGGCCTGCTCTTTGGCTGAGAATTCTAAAGGCCCCTCCCTAAACTGTAAACCCCAGGATTCCATAGAATCTTCTTAAGCAGCCAATCATATGAGGTCTTCACCTGACACAGCCAATCATATGAGGTCTTCACCTGACATAGACAAACAGACAAACTTTGACTTTTATATATTAGATTTGGTCACTATCTCCCCAATGCACCAAAGAAAGCAAATTGGATGGAATCAGCTGTATGGTAAGTTTGAAGGTAATCAACCATACCATAGAATTTCAGTATCTGAGGCCCTCCTCCTAATATATTCCTTTCTAGGTGGTCATTTAACTGCAACAGTAGAGCATTAGGCCGATTTTTGCTGCACAGAATTCCTGAGTTGCCAATGCAAGAGAAACCACATTCTCTCAGTCATCCCTGACAGGTGCATTCAAGAACTCATTGTTCAGCAAATGACAACACAGGTTGCTTTTGATGACATTTTAAAATTTGGGCACAATGGATAGTTTGAGGGATGCAATATAGTTTGTTGTAGGCACTTTACAGACAAGAATGAAAAGGAAAGAAGAAAGACTAGGGCAAGTATGTTTCACCTCAATGGCTTGGATTTAAAGAAACTGGAGCAGAAAGAAGATATGATCTGGGGCTGTTCCACAAACTCTGCAGAAGCATTTGAGGAAGGTTTCTTGTACAGAAATTCCTCAACATGGAAGGAAGTTGCAATACAAAAAAAAAGATTTCACTAGTACAAATTCTGTCATTTAAAGAGCACCAACAGCTCCTACTGTCTCATAGGCAAGGAGAACAAAACTGAAGTTTCTCATTCTCACAAGGGAAAGGAAGATTTACAATAATTTCAACCTTTCATGGTTTTCCCATCCACGTTCTCAACCTACTGGACCAAAGTCTGAGAATCCAGTTCACACATGCAGACACGCAACTTCTCTCATTTAGAGGTGGATTTGAGAAGTGATAATCTATTTTATATTATCATCTGTTGGGGCACTGAAAAACAAAGGAGCTATTTTTTTAAAAAAAATGTCCATACTGTCCTTCAGCTGGAACATTATGTAGGGAAAAACAGTAACAGAGGTTTGCTATTTGTGTTTTAGGTGCGGCCGAAAAGTTCCATTGTGGTTCATGGTGTAATTTCAGAAATGTAGAAGAGATTATTTTAAAGTTTAGATGGAATATTTTCTTTCATGACTCTTGAAATTATATGGAAGAGATGGGACTGCAAAGGAAAGGAACTGTGTTACCAGGGGCCTTGCCACACTACACAATTATGACAT
Organism: Ctenosaura bakeri; assembly: GCA_948474755.1. NCBI lineage: Eukaryota > Metazoa > Chordata > Lepidosauria > Squamata > Iguanidae > Ctenosaura > Ctenosaura bakeri. Next base: position 111,216 of record CAOLHI010002404.1, on the reverse strand, counting down.
GATGATTCCACTTTAATTGCCATGGTCTCACCCTATAGAATCTTAACATTTGTAGTTTAGGGAAGAGCATTTAGAATTCTCAGCCAGAAGACTTCTAGTGCATCACCAAACTACAAATCCCAGACTCCCACAGGATCAAAGTGGAATCATTGTGCTATAACTGTGCAGTGTGAAAGGATCCCAGTTTGTATTCCTCCCACCCAATACAAAATGATGCTTTGGACCTTCCAGGAATAATCATACTGGAGAAAACAATCATACAGGATAAAAGAATGAGCCAACAAGATGTTTCCTTTCTACAAGTACACATTATCTCAAGGATTACTCACCTCTCTTGTGATTTTCTTTCATCGTGATGTTAAATTCCTTTTGAGGAAACTCAGGTGCATTATCATTTATATCATTAATTGCAACATTGAAGAGGAGAGATCGATCCATTATTTCCCCGGTCGCTCTGTCTGCAACATCAAAACGTATCTATACAGAAGAGCAAAGAAAGTGAGTTAAAGACTCAAGAAGCACAAATTGCTTCATTTATAAAATGAAAATACAACGTATCTGCACGACAGCAAGGATGAGAACCTGATCAAAATTACAACATACAAAGAGTCAAATACCTTGCCAATAACAACAACAAAAGTAGAGATTTTACTTCAGACTTTTCAGTTTGGAATGCTACCCTGGATATGTTCCAGTGAGATTATTTTGCTTCTTAAGAAACATGAATAAGAAAAGCAATAGACTTGAATAATTTGCAAACAAATTCCACTCTTTAAAAAAAAGGTTTTAAAAGATGTTTACAATAGGAATAAGAATTTCAGCCCTCGAAAGCAATCAATTTTAACCCCAGAAGCAGCCTCTCACAGTTTCTGCTGTGTGCATGTGTTTGCTGTTTTGTTTTATGTCTGGTCATACAACCACATGAGGTGCATTTTTTAAATAGCCTTTCTTTTTCCCTTCATTCCAATTGCCAACCTGCACTTCTACAAAGTGAAACCAATAAAGAAGGAGTAGGTGAAATGCTGACCTGAGAACGTGTTCATACATCAACACCAAACTGAAAAGGGGAGAAGCAACACTACCTTTTCCAGATGCCCACCAGCCTGGCCCCACCTTCCCCATCCCCCAATTCCACCACAATGCCAACTTGGGGGTCAAACCACACACTTTAAAAACCTGGTTCTTCCACAAAAAACAGTGAACTAAAAGTTTTTTAAAATACTCTTGAAGCCTTCAGGCATCCAAAAAAAAGCATTTTTCACCTTGGAAGGAGAGGAATGCCATGGATTCCAATGGGAATGGGCTCAAGATAAGGGTGCATTAGATTCAGCCTGTGTATTAGATTCAGCCTGTGTAGATTCAGCCACGGATGAAGTTGTAAAGTTGTAAACTGGGGAAAACATATTTTATCCTAACTTTTTAATTCCATGTGTCCATTCTTGCACATACAAATCTTTTGGCATGTCTGCTTTAAAAATAAACTTTAAAATCCCTTGAGCTTTTATTAACATTACCTTTTTGAATGGTAATTCCCAGAATCCCCAAGCCACCATGACCACTGGAAAAGATATAAAAATGCTACCTAGATCAAACCATGCATCCAGATAATCTAGTACAATTCACTTTGACCAACAGCATCTCTCCATGATCTAAAATAGCTCTCTGTTCCAGATATTCAGGACTCTTTTATGTACAAATGCTGGGCAATAAACTTTGGACCTTATACATGCAAAGTATACTGGGCCCTCCTCTCAAACAACCTCCACATACACAAATGTGAGGTTGCACAAAGTATCACATCCCATTATAGTAAATGGATGCCACCAGCATGCGCATGTTGCATCCATTGACTATAATGGGACCAAATTATTTGCGTTTCTTTAATGGAATCCTCATGGATAAGGTGGGCACACTGTATACATTCTGCTATGGAGGTACAACTATCCCCATATATTCACAAAGTTTCAGGCTACAATCCTATACCTACTTACCTAGAAGTAAGCCCCATTTACATTCCTTAAGACTTACTTCTGAGCAACACATATAGGAATGCAGAGTAAGAATCACAAATATACACTGAACCATATGCACACTTGGCTTGCAAAAGATAGCTGGCAACATATACTTAGGTTGGTTGAGAGTTTTGTTTGTTTTGCATTGCAGGACTAACAAAGAACAGAGCAAAGCTGGCCTTTGGAAAATCTTTATACTGCCCATTTCAATTTTGTTATTTAGTTCCTGGCCCAAAAAAGTATACTAAAAATGTATCTCTCAGGACAAAAAAAGTACATAAATGTGTATTATAGGAAATGCACACAGTTTACATCCACCTTTGGTGGGCATTTAAAATCAAGGAAATGAATGGAACAGACTTATAACTGAACACACATGAAAGTCACTCACACCATAAAGAGATCAACCCATACATCTCTAACTTGTATCTCTCCCTGTTCCCCCACTGAACATTCACTGAAATTTAAAAGCAGGTTGCATGAGTCAGCCACACACACAACCTGCTGAGGCTTGAGGTTCCACAAACACCCTTTACCTGCATATAGGAGTGGGCAAACATCACATTAAGAAGTAGAACATGAGTTTCTCACCTTGCCTTTCAGACATGGGCAGTGCTTTTCCCAAACCAAGAAGTAAGAGATGAAAGACTTATATACCAAAAGCTGACTTAGCTGGTTTCCATTCCACATACATACAAAGGATTAAAAAGCAATAGCTTCCTAATCCAGAAGACAGGAAACACTTATTAGATGTTTTTGGATTACGGAGTCATGACTATGACCTTGACTTCAAATGGGCTGGAAAAAGCAACACCCTTGCTTTTAAAATTTGTTTTTAAAAAGGGAGAAGGTGAAGAGGGAGTTGGAAAAAGAGAGAGGCGAAATCCATATTCATTTTTTTGCCTTTCTGAGTCTAAAGGTCTGAAAGAGTCCAAGAACTCAACTATACACAATTCAGCAATCACAGGCAACATCATTTGAAATGGGTGATAGGGAAGAGGGACTTTTATCAGTACCCTAAAACAAGAGTGGAGAAAATTGTTGGTGTTAACTAAATTTATTTTGAGAAAAGAAGAAAAATATTTACGCTTCAGTGACAGTTAAGCAGCCTCATTTTGGAACCTTTTGTGCTTGTTCAAGTTTTTTTCTTCCTGCAAAGCTGAGTTAGTATTATAAAGTGCTTAAAATGTTGGACTGCAATGTGGAATATTCAAAATGAAGTCCCCCCTACTCTGCACTTGCCATTAAAAATTAGTGGATAAACCTGGACCAACCACTCATTCTTCTCAGTCTGATCTACTTCTTGGGTAAAGATGAAGTGGAAAGGAAAAGAAGCACGTATATGTCTGTGAATTCACGTGAGAGAAAACAGAAAGGGGAAGGGAAGTATGGTAAGGAATGCCCCCTCATTCTTTTGATGTCTTGTTATACTTTTTGTTTTTTGTTTTTTTATTTTTCCTTTTTTGCTTTTGTTTTTTTTTGTATTGTCTAGTTATGTCTTACCTTCTATTTCTTATATGGAATACTAGATTTTGACTATATTTGTATGTATATTTATGTTAATTTTCATATTTCATTTTTCACATTCATTGATTCATCCACTTAGCCATTGTATGTTTTTAATTTCTTTCGATTATAATTCAATAAAAAAAAATTTTTAAAAAAAAAGGAAAACAGGATATAAACATAATTAATGAACAAATAGGAAAAGTTTATAGAATTTCCTGAGCTGCTAGAAAGCAAATTTTGACTGTGATCAATGGGTAACTAATTTATTCTACTGCAAAACTCTCACTGGGCATGCTTAAGAATTTTAGTGATTATAAGAGACAATAACTGATACATGATGAAAATATATAAAATATTTACAACTGCTCAACTGTTTTTCTCAGCCATACATACCGTGAAAGATGGGGTTGTCTCTCGATCAATGGTACGATGAACATATACATGTCCATTAGCATCATCTTCAATAGAAAATAATCCAGCCTCTGGATATTCATCCACACCTGGACCACTAATGTAATATCTTACGGACAAATCTTGTGATACATCATTGAAGAGCTGTAAAACAAGACAAACTGGTGATAAATGGGTTTTCATGAAGACAGTAAAGTTTCAATATGATTAATTTTTAAAAAAATATATTATTCTGAGAGATATACACATATATACACATAGATATACACACAAAGGATGAAACAGTGCCCAATGAAGCTGCATTTTTTAAACATACACACAACCAAATTTAGGCCCTTACCGCACTACACTGTGATCCTGCATCATCCTATCACAATCCCAGCAATACTATTGCCAGGGTTGGGTTGGAACCCAAATGCTCCCCACCACACGAGTTGGCTGCCAGCACATGGGTAGCCTTCAAGACATGCTCCTTCCTGATACAGTACAACTGGTCTGTTCCTGGGCTGTACTGCAGAAGAAAGCACTTGATAACACTTTCACCTTTCCTGCACAGGCGCAGCCAGTGGGATCGTTGCATGAAGGGAGGCCATTATTGGATTTTTTCCGATAATGGCTTTTGGTGCTATCACGATGGCTGAGGATGTGACAACAGTGGGACTGCAATGACATTGTGCAATGGCATGCATTGTAGACCAGCAGCAACACATCCCCATGCCCGGATAGCACCGTGGTACAGTAAGGATCTAATACTATAGCTCTCCAAGGGAATTATATTTTACAGTAAAACCAATCTAATGTAAAAATATAAAACCACACTGTACAATATACTAGGAAAGAGTCTGAGGTCTGCAATTTCTCCAAATGTTAGTTCTTGCATTAGTCTTACAGACTCAGTTCTCATGACCTTTACCCTTGAACACTAAGCCTGCATGAAGAATGGATTAATGCTTAACACATTCACATCTTTGTTATAAATTAGGAAGTGTGGCTAAATGGGAGTTTTCACAAAGCAAGGATGTCTGACTCCCCAAATACTTTCCCTATCTAAATGAGGTTACTGTCATGAAGAAGAAGAAAAATCCTGGGTTATCAAGTGTGGACTTCTGCATAAAAGGACTGCAAACTCAGCTCAGTTTGGATAATTTAAAAAAAAAAAGTTGAGTTAGGCTGAGAATGTGCTCAGAAGCTCTCTGCTTTAAAATTCTAAGCATACACCTTTCGCACCTGTCTCTGGTGGTGGATCAAAGTAGATTCCACAAGCCTGAAACCTCCTCATCTCTGGACTATAGTCTACTTCATCAGATGCTACCTGACTTTAAAGATCACAGCCAGTAATACAAGGAAGTAGGCTAGAAATCTTTAGGACTCCCTAGAAGAAGGGGAGGAAGCACGGGAGGAGGAGGAGGAAGACAAAGAGGCCGCTCCTTTTGTAAGTATTTTACCTCTCCAATAAATTTTGGAAATGGCCCTTTGTCTTCTTCTTCAAGTTCCAAGGTGGTAATAACCCATTCCCTTTTTGTACGACGCAACAGACGCACACTGTCCAACTGCTTCAGATCCATATTCTGAAAAAGCAACAATGCATTTCCATTGTTAACACCAAGATATATCAGCCAGAGCAGCAGCAGCAGAAACAACAACAACAAATTGAAGCAAGAGGGCTTTTTGTACATGTTTCAAACAATCCTGAATGCATTCAGCAAAAAAGATCAGTAATGGTTTCTTTCTGGTCATTGACCTGCAATAGCCAGTCCTCCAAAATGACATAAGTGAAGTGTCCATGTGCATGCACCATTAAGGGCTCATGAGCTAAAATCTGTCCAAGCACATCCACATACAGAGGCCTGACTCAATATTCCACATCTCCACCAAGGGATAAAACACAAAACAACTATTTAGGAGATGTGAAGAAAAACTCAATTTTCATGTTAAGCAAGTGTGCTATTCACTGAAGAATTTGACAAAATCCTCACCTGGCTGCTTCTCTTGTGGATGTCTTTTCTTAGACTTCTGTTATCACCCAGTGCATGCTCCAAGCTATTAGCAACAAGAACCTGAGGGGATGGGGAAAAGTGCTACAGTAAGAAGGGTCTTATTTTAGCAATGTTCTGTCTAACTGCAGTTCTTTCAAATGGGAAGCCAGACAAAGTTACCACAACACAAAAGAACATTCATTGTTGCATGGCTGTGTATTTGCTCTCAACTGAATCTCCCATTTCATGATTTACTTTGAACCATGGAAATATTTTGTACACTCTATCATACCAAACATGATTCACAGCACGGAAAGCTTTTAAACCCTAGATTAAAGTTCTGGTTATAAGAGCATGCTTGGTTAGTGGGATTAACCATGGTCAGTACTAATTTAGACACAAAACGACACCAAAGCTATGATTTCCACATCGTGCAATTGTGTCTGTTATAGTAACACATCAAGCACACTTCATATCCTCCAATATTTCACAGATAAATAACAGATACATGTAGCCAAGCAATATTAGAATCTAGTCAAGATGGCAAAAGTTATAAATAGGGAAGAAAACAAAAGAGAAGAGAGGATGCAGTTTGCTTTTGTCTGAGTCTACTGAGAAGGACAAGATTCCACCATCTCTTCTCCTCTCCCCCTTGCTAAACTAAGTGAATGCAAACTGCTTTTGCCCTTTGAACCTATTTGTAGCAATTGAAGTCAGCTGAGGACAAGGGGAATAGTGGAACAAGAAGAGGGAAACTGGGAAATTTCAAAAGGAAATGAAAAAGTAAGACAACAGAGGGGACTGTCTAATGTGGGCACCTGAAGGGCACGCATATTTGGCTACGACAATGTCCCATAGGACCTTTTCAAACCAGCAATGACTTCTTCCTCTGTAACATCTGCTTCTGCTTGTATGTTTGTGCTGGATTATAAATACCTTCAGGGCACATCATTTGCTCCTATTCTCTGCCCACAGCATACTGTAGCCACATGGAACTATTTTTATGAGAACAGAGGGACCAACATCTTGCTTCCTATGCATATGCTTTTCAAGCTCCCCCACACTGACAGATCATGGGAATTCTACCTACCAGAGAATTTAAGTGAACTATCCTTTGTCCTTACTTTGCCTTTTTTTCTTCTTCTAATCCTCTGAATAAGGAGGGCAAGAAATCTACTTAATAAGGCAGTGAGTGCTTCTCCTCCTCTAGAAAGTGCTCCAATGGCCACATATGAAATATAGCCCCAGGGTGGCTCTGTTTTGTTGCCTAACAGCCATCTAGCCTCCACTGGGCTTTGCCACTATGGTATCTTTGTGCATGCTACATTTGCTGCTCAGTTTCTAAGACATTCTGAACCTACTTATCACACTAAGGTATAGTACTGTGATTCCACTTTCACTGCCATCCTATAGAATCCTGATGCCTGCAGTTCAAGGAAGGACATTTAGAATTATCAACCAGAGAACTTTAGTAGCTCACCCAGCTACAAATCCCAGAATTCCATAGGATGGTGCCAGGGCAGGAAAACTGGAAGATAGCACTACAATCGTGTAGTGTGAAAGCACCCACTGTACACACATTCAGAAACTATTATGAAGGCAATTTTGCCAACCTTGCCCCCATACTGGTTTCTGAGCATGCTCAGAACATCTGAAAAGCTGAGACAGAAATAAAGAGGAGAAGACAGAGTTCTGATTGTCCTTCTGCCTTGATATGGGCAAATTTAACACTTACTTTGATTGTATTTCTTTATTATGGGTGTTGCCCACCCAGTAAAAGCCACCATAGCAACTTAAATAGAATGTTGGGTCTGAATGACTTTGATATTGAATGTTGGTTTGCAGTGGGTTAAAAATACAACTGTGAAAGCTTTATGATCTTTTTTAAAAAGTCAAAACAGAGGATTTTCTTCAGGACTAAGCGTAGTCTTTTTCTTCTTTCTTTCTTTCTTTCTTTCTTTCTTTCTTTCTTTCTTTCTTTCTTTCTTTCACTTCATCCTGGCAATATATTCCCACCTATGGAGAAACACCAGCCCTAACCCTTTTTTCCCCTCCAGCTCTTAAGAGTTGCCAGATTGAAAACAGGAGACAGCTCTGTACCTTTACAAGTTGTATAGAAAAGCAAATTCCAAATACTGCCGCTTGTCATGCAATCAGGAAACAAGCAAAACTTGCTGAAATTCCCACTTCTACACAACCATTAAAATTACAGGAACTCGAATCTGGCAAGTTCAGTGGCTCTTCCTCCAAAATCTATGGCATACAGTTTATCATCTGAAAATCATAATTAATTAATCTATCTGTCTATCTATCTGTCTATCTATCTATCTTAGCCAGCATAGTCAATTCTCTCAAGTGACCAGTTTTTCCTGTTCTGGCCCAATCGCCCATCAATCTGTCTTAACATGAAAGGTTTACTCAGAACTGTTTCCCTCAGGATTACAAAAACACAACAGTCCTTTGCAGCCAACTATACTTGGCTGAGTGATGGTTTAACAGGCTGTTTAACCTGTTCTATTGCTTAGGGCTGAATCTCAAAGGCATGGCCCTGTGTCCTCTTTATTTCACCTGAAATATTCTACCACAACTAGCTGCCCATAGATTGAAAGAGGAGTTCAAATGGTGGTGAGAGGCAGGCACTCACACATCCCTGTCCTGAACACATGTCAGCAAATGCCCACAGCAACAGGCTGGGGTGTAGGAGTGGTCAGTAGTCCATCCAGGTCAACTATGGGTTATCTAAGCAGGATGGAGGAAGAAGCATGAGGATGATATTTAGCCAGCTGTATCAGAAGTTCAGGTACGTGAGCCAGCAAAGAATAAGCAGAATAGTCCAAAACAGAGTCAGTCCAAGGTCAAGACAAAACAGGAAAAGGAGAAAGTACTGCCATGCAACTAGATAAGAGAGTTGTCAGTATTAAGACTGAGAGGCAACCCTCGCAATATTTATGAACAACTCCTTCAAGGTCAGCAGGTGTCTCATCAGTGCTAATTGGATCAGTGTTTATTACTTAAACAACTCTGGGCCCAGCAGGTTTTTTTCCCTCCATCTCTCAATGAAAGAGGGTGGCATGTCATCTTCAGCATCTAGAGCCTCTACCATGTTCTGCTGGAGAACAGGATCCTCGCCAGCACCCATCTCCCCAGATAGAGAAAAAGCTGCAGCCTGCCGGCAATCTGCCTCCTCCTCCTCTGAGTTCTCCAAGGGGTGAGTTACAGCATCTCCTAGGAAAGCTCAGGCCCAAAATTGCAACCTAGAATTGCAACCTTGTTGTGCTGAGCCAGACCCAAAGAATGAGGTAAGGGGCAGATGTTGCCATAAGGGGCTTCCTCTGGTGAGGTCATTAAACATAATTATGTCAGGTATGAACCACATAGAATCATAGAGTTAGAAGAGACCACACAGGCCATCCAGTCCAACTCCCTGCCATGCAGGAACACACATCAAAGCACTCCCAATAGATGGCCATCCAGCCTCCGCTTAAAAACCTCCAAAGAAGGAGATCCACCACACTCTAAAGTGGCACTTTCCACTGCCAGACAGCTCTGACCATCAGGAAGTTCTTCCTGAGTGCAGGTGGAATCTCCTTTCCTGCAGCATGAATCCATTGCTCCTTGTCCTATTCTCTGGAGCAGTGGAAAACAGGCCTGCTCCCTCCTTGACATGACATCCCTTCAAATATTTAAAGATGGTTATCATGTCCCCTCTTAACCTTCTCTTCTGCAGACTAAACATATCCAGCTCCCTAAGCTGCTCCTCATAGGGCATGGCTTCCAGACCCTGCACCGTTTGCATGGAATATGCCACTGAGAAAAACACTAAGTCCAATAAATGAGAAATATACACACACTTTTCTTTTTTTCTTTTTTTTTAATATTATATTTTTATTAAACAAACAAAAATAAAGTAAAACATACATTATTTCTTAATGTCATCTCATTTACAATCCTTCCATCATTCTTTCAAATTTCTTATAATTACATACTCTCCTTCCCTTATTTATTTTCACATTATATGAGATCCGGGAGATGACAATGTAAATAAGCATTAACTATTTAAAAAGAGACAGTGGTATGTGATAAGGTATATTAAAGAAGAGTTGGCGATTTACTAATATACACACACTTTTCAAGGCAATGTTCTTGCCCTGAGATTCCGTCTCCTCAGATTACATTAAAATCTGGAAGCAAAAGTTTGAAGAGGAATATAAACGTTATGTGCTAGAGCTGGAAAAACAGTTAACTGCTGAAATGTTGCCCATGGGTTTTGAGGAGCCTCAGTAAACCAAGGCTACCTTCAAAAAAAGAAGAAGGAGGAGGAGGAAGAGGAAGAAGAAGAAGAAGAAGACTGGAAATGACAGTCCAGGTCCTGAGATCTGGGAATTCTTCCCACCACACTCAGACTACAAGCTGTCTGTGTTCATTGGCAAACATTGGGAATTGTTTAAATAACTTCTTTGGGTAGTGCTATTCAGCAACTGATTGTTCAGACGACTCCCACAGTGGTGATGCTTCCATCTCCCAAAATAAATTACTCCCTGATTTGAAAGCTGGCCTGAATCTGTACTTAGTACAGAATGCACCTACAAGGATGTTATCTGGAGTTGGACATTATGGTCATATCTTGCCTGTGTGTAAAGAACTGTATTCTTTTCTGACCTCATTCCAAGCAAAACTCAAGAGTGACACCAAATGAGACCAAATATCTATTGCCTCAGGTGATTGATTCACATTTGTCCCTAGAAAGGCCATCAGCACAACAGCAGTGCCACAGCAATTTCCCACTCATGTTCCTCAGCAAGTGATACACAGAGAGCTACTGTCTCTGATACTGGAGGAACGTTATTGATGTTGGTGATCACCTTTAAAGAACCACATGGCTTAGTAGCTGCAGAAATGCCACACTGAGCTGGAACAAAAGAAAACAGAGACTCTAGACCTTCAACAGTTGCATAGGAGTCAAGATTGCAGCTGATTGCATGGCAAGCCATTTCTGCTGAAATCTCCTTTTCCATACAAGTGTTAAAGATGAAAAAGTACTATTCCCACCACCACTTTTATTGTTATGTGCCTTCAAGCCAACTTATGGCATCTTTCTTGGCAAAACTGATTCAGAAGAGGTTTGCCACTGCCATCACCTAAGATCAAAGAGACTGTATCTTTCCATGGCTGAGCCATGGATTCAGATCCTTTTCTCACAGAATTACAGTTGCCAGAGTAGAAACGAGAGTTGATTCCTGTACCTTTAATGGTTCTGTAAAAAAGAGAATTTTAGTAGGTGTTGCTTATCATGCAAGGTAATAAACAGCAGTTACTGAAATTGCCTCCTCTACACAACCATTAAAGTATAGTAACTATCTCTAGTTTTCACTCTGGCAACCCTACTCAGAATCCTAGTCCAACTCTCAAACCACTACACTGGCTCATAAACAGCACCCCACACTAATCCAAGTCAAGGTCGTGGTGGTGGTGGTGGTGGTTTTTGTTGTTACATGCCTTGATGCTGACTACAATTTATAGGGCCCCTATCATGAAGTTTTCTTGGCAAGACTGATTCGGAAGAGGCTGAGCAGGGATTCAAACTGGAGTCCTAGTCTTATCCTCTACACTATGCTGGTAACTCCACTGCCACCACCCACTAGTCTCTGCAGTTTACAAAAGCCCTCCTTCTGGTATCCTCACTACCAGTATTCTGATGCCAACTGGGTGGTGACTGCAGAGAGGGCCTTCTTCATTGTGGCACCCCAGGGAGGCTCATTTGACATGGCTTTATATCACATTCCTCTATGCCTATTGTAAAACAAATCATTTTGCTATCAATAGAACTTAGTCCCAAGAAACTGAGTAAAGGATTTTAGCCTCAGTCTGTTTTTTGTAGCCTGCTGAGACTGTTCTTTTCCTGGACTTTTAAACCCACTTAGAGGTTGTTGGGGTTTTTTTTATCATGGATGGTGAAGAGGTCCTGTTCACTTCCCACACAAGCTGATAAAATATGCAAAACACAGGATATTTTCAGCTTAGGAAAGAGATAACCACAGGGATTTATGAAAGACGTTTGCCAAGGTGCAACTGAAGCACACAACAGCCTCTTAGTATTTCTCGATCACTAAACACCAGCAGCGAAAAGCAAATGTCCAGCACATTCAAAATACTATCTTTCTACTCAGTCTCCCTCTTATTTGGAGCACTCACCATCAGAGAATGTAACAGCAGTGCTGCTGTTAAAATAACACCAGAAGTATCTTTCTCACTAAATAGTTATACCAATTTGATCCCAGTTTCACAGTCATAGCCCCGTCCTATGAATTCCTGGAATGTGTAGTTTCATGAGGTATTTAGAATTCTCTGCCAGAGAGCTTCTGGATCAGTTCCTATTGGGGAAAGGCCCTAAAATGGCTTGAGAGGGAGGCAACAGCATTTTGAAATTGCCCCCTGCAGCCCTAGTGGGATTTGGGGCCAAAAATTCAAAAAATGAAGATACATATATCATTTGTCCTAGCAGCAACTCTCTGTTATTTCTATTGCTTTCATTTTACAGATCAACAAACAGAAACTGGGATACAGCATACACACTCCTGGGCAAAGCAATATCAGAGTATGGTATTAATGAGGAAACACAACCAAGCTAGGAAAGGCTTCCCCTGTTTGCTTTTGCTTCAGCGTACTGGGAATGGCAAAATCCCATCCCTTATTCCCCTCTTCCCCCTTCTGAGCAAACTGGGGGCAAACTACTTTTGCATTTTGAACTCAGTTTGCAGTCACTGAAGCAAACTGAGGACAAAGGGGAAAAGTGGGAGCAAAGGAGCTGGAACATTTAAAAGCAGCTGAAAAAGTGGGGTGAAAAAGGACTGATAGGGATCGTCTCTGACAAATCAGGACAGTTGACAGTGGCTATATTCATCTATATGAGTAAACACGCCTGAACATAATTTCATGCCACATAATTTGCTAGTAGAAGAATGAGGTTTGTGCTACGTGATCTCTTTTGCATTTTGTTTTAAAAATGTGAGTTTGGAGAAGGTGGGGAAGGATGAAGAAATCCGTAACCACAACTGTCATACTCGTTCCTCAGGGTGGTATGCTATGCCCTACTACCCCATAGTAAGCATCACTGAAATTATTAGTCACCTCTAGCCAATGAAGAGACCACTATGAAGCCTAAGAATCTGGGCATACAACATGCCCTATTCACATTAACTAACGCATACCCAACTTAATCTAAAACCACCTTCTGTTGACTCTGTCAATGCCTTTTGTATGACAGTTCTTCACTTCTTTCTGCAAGAGTGCAGTTAATCTCCCAACAAAAACAAACTTTTCCACAGAAGGGCTGTTTCGTGCTTGAAACATGACGCAACAACTAAAGCAATCTAATCAATCAATAATTTCTTTTTTAAAAAATCTCTTACTAAGAGATTTCTCTCTTACAAAAAATAGGTATTTAACAATGACGCTGAAGTGGTAAAAATATTTTCTTTTTCATTACATATATTTTATGGTGGAGTGGTATGGAATTCCTCCAGAAATGGAATTTAGCATAAATGGTTTTTCTCTATTTTTCTTTTAACTTGAAAGAGGAAGACTCGTTGTATTCCAAAAGGCCCTTCTGGACTTTAAAAAAAATGCATTGTTACAGTTGGTGCATTGGTGGTATTTGTATTCATTAAAGCTATATAATACAAATATATCAGAAAAAATGTTGGACAAGATTTGATCAAGTGTTCCTACATGTGCAGTCATAATTTCCTACTGCAATGGAATTATGGAAAAGAAATTATTGGATGGTTAAACAAAGTGACCAAATAAAATGATACAATCTAACAGGCCCTTCTGATAGTGACAGTTATTGTGACAATTTTGGAAGATACAAATGAATGCATAAAGACCCACACTTGACATTTTTCAGTGCATCAGGAACTTTGTTGTCATGTGCCTTCAAGTCATTTCTGATTTATGTTGACCTTAAGTAAGATTTGTTCAGCAAGATTTATGTTGACCTTAAGCAAGATTTGTTCAGAGGGGGTTTGCCTTTGCCTTTCCTGAGGCTGAGAGAATGTGACTTCTGATGACCCAGTGCATTTCCTGGCCAAGCAGGGATTCAGACCTTGGTCTCTAGAGTCATAGTCTAAAGCTCAAACCACTACACCATGTTGGCTCTCTGCAGCAGGAGAGAAAGAGAAATTGGGAAAGCGTGGAAGAATCTGAACTGCCCTTCACTTTACAGATAGTTGCATAGAGTTTGGATACTGACTCTGACGACAAAGCTGACTTGTAACTCATAAAACAACAGGAGTGATTATTGATAGTTTTTAAAATAAAATGAAATTCAGTAGAGACAAAATTCTGCATTTAGGCCACAAAAACCAAATGCACAGGTAAAGGATAGGAGACCATGATTCAGCAGTACTACATACACAAAAGACCTTTTGATTATTGATTGTTAAGTTGAATATGAGCCAGCAGTCTAATGCTGCAGCAAAGAAGGCAAATGCTATTTTAGCCTGCATTAATAGAAATATAGTTTTGAAGCTGAGGGAAGTAAAAGTCACATTATATTCTGCACTAGTCAGGCCTCATCGGAAGTACTGCATTCAGTTCTGGGCATCTCATTTTAAGCAGGATATAGACAAGTTGGAGCAAGTTTAGAGAAGGACAATAAGGGTGATAAGAGGTATGAAGAACAAAACATATATGGAAAGGCTGAAGGAGCTGGGCACATTCAGATTGGTAAAGTGAAGATCAAAATTGACATGATTGCTCTTTTTAAAGCTCTAGCGGCCTCGTGGCGTAGTGGTTAAATGCCGGTACTGCAGCCACAAGGTTGTAAGTTCGATCCTGCTAGGCTCCAGGTTGACTCAGCCTTCCATCCTTTTGCAGGTCGGTAAAATGAGTAGCCAGTTTGTTGGGGGCAATTAGCTAAATACATTGTAAACCGCTTAGAGAGCACTTAGCTGATAAGCGGTGTAGAAATACACGTGCTATTGCTATTGCTATTAAATACCTCAAGGCAGGCCTATTCTCTGCTGTCCCAGAAGATAGGACCAGGCCTAACAGTTTGAAGTTACAGAAGGATAGGATTCAATTGAACCTTAAAAGGTACTTCTTGACAGTAAGAGCAGTTCAGCAATGGAACCAATTGCCTAGAGAGGTGGTGTGGTCTCTTTCTCTGCATATCTTTAAAAACAGTCTGAACAGCTACCTTCTGGGGATACTCCAGCTGGTGATCCTGCACTGAGCACACTGTTGGACTCAATGGCCCACGCATCCCCTTCCAGCTCTACGACTCTAAGAAACTACATGGCATCCTTTTATTTTTTTATTCATTCACTCACTTAAATAGTTATATTCCATCTATATCCAAAGACATCAGGGTAACATAAAGCAAAATCTATTCAAAACAATGGATAGCAGTAGTTTTGAAAAACTAAAATATGTATTATATCATTGATCAGTTAGAAGCAGACAAATTAAAACCAGTTAGAACAAACTGACATAAACCACTCCTTGAATGCCTACTGTTGAGATCACTAGCGTCCTTTCCCATTTCTATTTACCGCATTTGTTTCTGAAATGAACTTCGCCCATATGCCTCCATAGAAGCATATGTCATTCTAGACTGACACGTCGCAACTTGAACTTGTGGTCTGTAGTTAAGTTTACTTGCACTGGCTTTGCAACAATATGTGCATAACTCAGGAGTGGGCAGTTGTAG
This sequence comes from Ctenosaura bakeri, assembly GCA_948474755.1. Lineage (NCBI taxonomy): Eukaryota > Metazoa > Chordata > Lepidosauria > Squamata > Iguanidae > Ctenosaura > Ctenosaura bakeri. The sequence continues at coordinate 95,596 of CAOLHI010002404.1, read as the reverse complement.
AGAGATGAGAGACATCTTTTTTCATCTCTCTACACGTCCCATAGGTCACATCACTTCTTGTCTTAACATCAGATCACTTCCAGTTTTATTTTTGGGTGATATTTGGTGCAATTTTTACATTGGAGTATTTTAGGGGGTGTGAGGACCTTGGCAGATTTCAGGGGCAAAGCCCCTGTGTCTTCCATCAGTTTTGAGCTATTGATGAATATTTAGGACAAAGAAAAAATATCACGCTCAACTGGAGGTTCTGGGATTTGGGACCCCCAACTAGAGCCCCAGGGGCTACATGCAAGCCCAAAGCTACACTTTCTTCATCCTTGGTTTAACTGATAAAAGTAACTGATTACAAGAGGAAACCGTAATTTAAAAAGTGAAAGTTGGATTGAGTGTGCATACAGAGAGCTTTGCTCACTTCCTGTCTGTACTTTCATATAAATCAGATCTTCAGCTTTACTCATAACAAAACTTGAACAGCAGTTAACTCATCAGATCAAATATTTAAATTTCTTACTTGAAATCTGATAGCAGCATAAATACTGAGCAACAGAATCTGGCAGAAACCTAAGGTTTATAAGGGTAACACATTCCAGCACATACACATTCTCTGTATTATATTACATATGCTGGTTCCTAAAGCACTGTTTGCAAAATGAAATCCACCTAGCCTCTCTTTATTCAATAGCGGTTGAAACATTCCATTATTGGCTTGGATAGCAAGTACCATCATTGTGCAAAGTCGGGCAATGAATAAATAATCTTTATTTTTCTTCTTTATAAGCCTCATATATCTTTAATTCCACATGTATCACCCAGGACCATGGCTAGATAAATAGACAATATGGCTTGGCTCTGTCTGCCAGCATAGACTTCAAACAACTCCCCACTTCTGAATATCAGGTTGGTTAAGGAGAGTGCTTGTTTTCTTGGAATAGAATCACACTGAGTTTGCTTTCTCATATAAATAAGAAGCTCACCTTTATTAACAGAACTACATGAGCTAGAAAGATAAGCTAGAACTAGACCCAACTAGATTGAAGAGCCAGAGACTCATGCTTATCCTCAGCTCTTGGAACAAAACCAAGGTACTTTTTGGAGGATCAAGAAAAAATTAAGGGAAATGACATCAGTGACCCTAAAATTATCAATGTAGTCAGCATAAATTAAGCAACTTTACAGAGAACTACATTCTGCCAACTCCAGTGGGATTTACTCTGAAGTGTGGATTAGACTACAGCTTTAAATTTGATGTAAAAAGCAACCTAAAATGCATGATTGCTATCAGAGCAGTAGGAGAGCAGCAGGGGATAACACCCAGACTTCTATTCCATAGGCTAAGTGCAGGCTGGATACCATGCCTATAATACCTACCCATCTTGGCAAGGAGTATAAACATATACATTAGTAATAGTACAGCCATATTATTAGTACAGTGTAAGAATACCTACAGAACAACAGCAACCACAACTTCACTCTTGCCAAGATTCATTCACTCATTCAATTTGAACCCCACCATACCTGCCCATTTTGGCAAGGAACATAAACATACTACTTGCCCTATAATTAGTGTGGCATAAAAACACATATAGGACAACAGCAACCACAACTTCAGTCTTGCCAAGATTCATTCATTCCTTCAATTTATACCCCATCTTTTTCCCACCACAGGACCCAATGCAGCTTGCAATAACTTAAATCAGAAGTTAGCTAAAAATGTCAGGTTACAAAAGTTTTAAAAAAAATTAAGTAGTACTGTCAAAAAAGCAGATAGAAGCATTTAAAATACATTTGAAACATAATTTAAATGTATGCAAGATATAAACACACAGTACACTACTTTCAAGATTGTTCTGCCATATAATTAAAAATCAATCCTCCCTATATTATTTGTTTGCTGGTGGAAAGACAGCAGCGACAGGACTAACCAGACCTCCTGTGGAAGACAGTTCCACAGCCTGGGAGCAATCCCTGAGAAGGCTCTCTACCATGTCCTCACCAAACATACCTGTCATGGTGGTGGGATCAAGAAAAACCCCTTCCCCTGAAGATTTTAAAACTTAAGCAGACTCATGAAGGGAGACAGCATTTTTTAGACAGTCAGGACTCAAGTTATATAGGGCCTTAAAGGTCATAATCAGTACTTTGAATTCTGCCCAGAAACAGAGTGGTAGCCAGTGAAGCTGTTTCAACATGATCTCTGTAACCAGCTCCAATCAGCTGTCCAGCTGTAGCATTTTGGACCTACTGAAGTTTCTAAACAGTTTCCAAAGACAGCCTTGCACAGAGGGTATTACAGTAATCCAAAGGGGATCAAGACACATACCACTGTAGGCAGATCTGATTTCTCAAGAAAGAGGTGCAGCTTGTATGCTAATTTTAACTATGCAAACATACTGCTGGCCACTGCTGAAACCTGAACATCCAGGTTCAGACCCAAATCCAGGAGCACACCCAAACTGCAAACTTGAGATTTCAGGAAGAATGCCAACCCCTTCCAGGTCAGGCTAAATTCCTGTTCCCTGAACTACCTTACGACTGCCTAGGACAACCTTCATAAAGCTGCAGTTTTTTCATTCTCATCCAATCCATTATTAACAGCAGACAATGGTTTAGCCAAAAAAGCCTCCCAGAGCAGCTGACAAATTGCTAATTTGACAGTTACCTGCCTTGAGGCCTGCATTCAACATGATCAGGTTAAAGAAAACACAGTCTTCTTTTTCAAATACTTGAATGATTGATATTGATTGTCCACATGCCGTAGCGACCAGGACATCACACTTCAAGTAGGGATCTTGAATTCAGATTCTTGCTCCAAAATGAAAAAACTAGGTGATTTGTTCCGGGACACTTCCTGTCTTCCTTGGGGGGGGGACACTGGCAGAACCATGCATTCTGCGCTCTGCTCCATAAAATAAAATTGAGATAAAGTAAAATCATCACACTAAAGATGCAAAATTGGTAGCCAGCCATCCAGACAAAGATAAAGGCAACAAATTTAGGTTGTATTAATGTATGTCTACATTATACACTAAAAAGACTTTTTTCTCAAAAGTTCATGGAACATATTGTGCAGAAAAGCTGAACAATCGCCGTCATGGGAGGTTTTGTAAGGAATGACTTTATAGATAAGGTGAATCCTAGTCTGATACAGAATGTTAAACTACCTGCCACAGTACTGTTGAAACCCTAGGAATCTAGGATCTTATCATGCCTACTATAGTAGCAAGCAAACTGGTATTCCCCAGATGTCTGCACTGACATTCAAGTAATACCTGAGCAGTGGCCACACTGGCAGGGGATTATAGGAGCTGTAGCCCACAACATCTGGAAGGAACTAGGTTGCCTTTCATTTCCAACCAGAAACAACCAACAGGACAAAATTTGAAGCTTCTGCGGCTTATTTCCTACGCTTCCCCCACTCAATGAATGTAGAATTACTTATGGCACTTTGTTTCACTAACTGTTACATGAAAGATGCAACTCCTTAGTCCAAAATAAAAAATATAGATAGTTGAAACAGTACATTAGTAATTCAATAAAGGCTACATTAAGCAGTGTCCATCTGCTAGTGAAACAGACTTTACCGTAGGATTGGATTTTCTCTGCTGCCCATCTCAATTGTGCCCAGGAGTGTTGGGGGACACTAAGGGGCCGATTCAGAAGGGATGCAGAGGACTGAAGTGGGGAAGAGGATGAGGGGACTTCTTGATATATAGGTAGAAATGTGATCACATGACATAGCCCTAAAATCTAAGTGTAAAGTCCTTGCTCTATCAGACAAAAAGATCTACGAAGTCTGGCATCATCCTTCCCATCCTTCCCACATGGGCCAATGCACAGAGATAGCTGGGTTAGCCTGTATCAGTATACAACGGGGATCTTGTCGTGCCTTTGAGACTCAGTGTACACTACTGAGTCTACAAAAGTTTGTGTCACAGACTTCTCTCTCTTCGTTACTCTCAAAGGTACTACAAGACCTCTTTCTATACCTCAGCCAGTGTTAACCCACAGTATACTCACAAACATGAACTGATTACATCCATTCAGAATATTTTGTCCATGTAACAAAAAGTTGCTTCTTTATAATTAATCAGGTTGAGAAAAAAAATCCTTACATGTTTCTGTTTTCTGATCTGATTGCAAACAAAAGGCTACGCCAGATTTCCAACAAAAATTGTTATTATTTCTTGTTTCTGAACATGGTGTGTCTTCCTTCATATATGAACACCATACCTGAGCCTCTTCTCTTTTCTTTCTGTTCTATGTATGTATTTATATGCCTGCAAGTTGCCTGCCAATTTATAGTGACTCCATGAATTTCATACGGCTTTCTTAGGCAAGGAATACTCAGAGGTGGTTTTGCCAGTTCCTTCCTCTGAAATGTAGCCTACAGCCCCTGGTATTCATTGGCAGTCTCCCAGCCAACTACAGACCAGGGCTGGCTCTGCTTAGCTTCCAAGATCAGATGGGATCTTGTGCTTTTAGAGTTTTTAGTTTTGTTGTTGTGTGCCTTCAACTTCAACTTTCAGTTTTCAAACCACTACACCACACTGGTTCTCATTAAGCATTTCACTGATTCTTCAAGGATATTCTAGTCTCTGTTACTATCCCTCAACATTGGTGCATGTTTTTAATCATACCAGAAGAAAAGAGAAAACTGGAGGGACAAAGTGCTTTTAACAGAGCTGTGTGGGACTTAAGGAGGAAGGAGGAAGAGTCCTTATTTCCCCCTAGGGTACTTAAAAAAATTATTTGTACAACTTCCTTCTCATTCACTGCAATGAAAGAGAAATTATATTGTCAGACGCAATGCAGTTTACTATAGTAAAATAATAACATTAAACTAACAATAGTTATATATTTCATTAAAGTCATAAGAGGTCAAGATTAACAATCAGAAAAATGGTCTTTACAGCTCCACAACAGGCAGATATTCACCAGGTAAAACTTCTTTTTCTGGAGCCTGGACAGGTAGTTTTGTTAGCGAGTTTTTCACTGCTTCAAAAAAAGCAAGGAGTTCTACTACTTGCACCAAGGAGAAACACATAGAATGAATTACTTAGTAGCAGTAGAGGAAAAAGTACTTAGCCGAAATCTGTGTATCCTAAACACAGTGTGAGCCTAAACACAGTGCTGGACTGGGACTTGAGAGTTCAAACTTAGGCCCTTTTCACACGTGGAGGGGGGCTGAAACGGGGTGGCGCATGCAGGGGCGGAGCTTACCTGCTTGCGTTTTGCTCCATCCCTGCGGGGAGCGCGGTTCCGTCGCTCCACACACTGCCGAATTTCGGCGGCGTTCAGCAGCGCCCAAAATGGCGGCTGGCGGCTTCCGGCGGCGCTCTAGCAATCAGGGCAGCGCGCCAGGCGGAAGCCCGCCCCCGGGCAGATCTGCAGAGACGCACTAATGCGTCTCTGCAGATTCTCACCGGGAGCTGCCACGGATTAGTGCGGGCGAGTTTCATAAAAACCACCTGGGAAGGTGGTTTTTAAAAAAATCGCAGCGCCACCGCTGCGGCTGCACTAGAGCGGTTGGAGGTGTGGAGCCTCACCTTTTCCAACCGCACTAGCTCACCCCGCGGTGTGAACGACCTCCATCTCTGGTCGCCCCACCGCGGGTTTTTACCCCCGTGTGAAAATGGCCTTAGATCTCACATTTTTCTTGGCATGGGACATGAGGTAGGTCACAGCAAGATTAAAACCAGATAAAAACTGATGACATAAAAGTTAACAAAAATTAAATTAGTGATCATGTTGGAACACCAATAATTGAAATCAATACAAAATCATTTCAAAACCCTAACGGTAAAAGATAAAAAGCAACAGAAACATTCCTGCGCTGAGCCATCAAACCCCTTGGACTATTTATTCTGTCTCCCAGCCTGACCACATGGTTGTTGTGAGCAGAGTCTTGAAGGCCACCTTCAGTTTACTGAAAGAAAGGGGAGAGATAAATGTAACTAGTAAAGAAACAGAAACCTTGAAAGAGTTCCAATGTCTAGCTATACCCACTTAAAGGCAGCACTCTATATAAAAATAAAACCTTCCACCTATGAAGGAGGTCCTGCTTAACATCTTTGTGTGTGCATGTTTTGTCTTCAAATTGACCGCTGACTTATGGGTTTTCTTAAGAAATACTCATGAGATGGCTTTGCTACTTCACTCCTCTGAAATATAGCCTACAACACCTGGGGTTCATTGGTGGCTTCCCATGCAAACACTAACCAGGGCTGACCCTGATTAGCTCCCAACAGTAAGGATCTGGTAACTTACCTCCTATATAAAGTTGATACGTGTGGAGGCTGCAGCAAAATGTAGCAATCCATCTTTTCCTTCCTATTCATGGTGTCAGCAATGAAATAAATAAGGAAAGGGGAGGAGGGGAGGTCTATGACAAGTCATAGGGAACATGTAACTCCCTTGTTGAAACAGTTTTACTAGCCAACGGTTTGTTTCTGGGCACAGTTCAATTCACTAGTTATGACCTACAAAACCCTACACGGCTTGGATCCAGACTATCTGAAAGAGCGCATTTCCTTCCACAAACCTACCTGCATCTTGAGATTCTCGGGAAAGGTCTTTCTCGTAGTCCCAAACATTGGCCATTTCTGCACGAGACTGTTATAGAGCTATGCTTCCACTTTCAACATCCAGCCGACCCCTCCCGAAACTGCAAACCCCAGGATTCCATAGGACGTTGAAAGTGGAAGCATAGCGCTATAACAGTCTCGTGCGGAAATGGCCATTGTCAAAAGCCCATTTGGTGTGGATGGGTAGGAAGGTACCTGCTCCTGAATTGAGGAATTCCCTCCCATAGTAGGCTATGCTCGACCCCACTCTGCTCTGCTTTTGCAGGCGAATCAAGGCTGCCTTATTTAAGCAGGCATTTGAATTGGGTGTGCAAAAGTCTCGCTTAACTGGGTGCATGTGCTACATTTTTATCTTTATTGTTAATGCATTTGAAACGATTTTATACTGTTGTAAATTATGGGTCTTTTAACAGGACTGATAATGACTTTTTATTGTATCAGCTGCCTTGGATCCCATTTCTGCACTATGCTATTATTCCAATTTTTTTACCTAATCTTTTTATTCCAAAAGGAAACCAAATCCAGGCTCAAAAAACTACAAGCCTGTTATACAATCATTAACATGTTCATAAAAAAACAGTATAAATCATTGATAACAATACTATAATAGAAACCAGAAAAAATACTAGCCAGACAAAACATAAAAAAACCCATAACCTGGGGGGAAAGGGAATATCCAACTTTCAACATCTTATGGAATCCTGGGGTTTGCAGTTTGCACTCAGAATTCTCAGCCAGATAACTGTTTGGCCTCAGTAAACTGCAAATCCCAGAATTCCACAGGATGTTGAAAGTGGAATAATAGCACTAGAACAGTGTAAGTCAAATTGATTTGGGGAAAAGGTAAGATGTAAATTAATTAAGGTGGAGTGTAAGTTAATAAACTAAAATATAATCAAGCTTTTAACTGGACCTGGTTTTTAACTTTACTGTAAGCCACACTGGGTTCCTTGTAAGAACAAAAGCAGGATATAAATGAAACAAATAAAAACAATAACCTCCAACACTTCTTCCACCAGGACATTAACCGGAGTTCGGGTGCTGGCCAGAGTTCCCCCTTCCGCATGGCCGGCCCATCCCAAAACTGCAAACCCCAGGATTCCAGAGGATGTTGAAAGTGGAATCATCGCGCTATAACAGGCTAGTGCGGAAATGGCCTTATAGAGCCTGTTTCCAACCCCAAAGCAAGGCTGAACCTTGGAATTTTAACAAAGGGTTAAAGAGAAGCAGACCACCAGCGTGCTAGTCGCGTCCGTCAGCCTTTGAGATAGAACAGAGCAACTCGCCAGATCGAGACCAAGAGACTTCCAGAGCCGACACGGATGTTTCCAAGGGAAACCGAAGGTGCGTCTCTCCGCTGCCCCTAGGAATTAACCCCCTCTCAGCCCTCCCTAAACTGCAAAGCCCAGGAGTCCAGAGGATGTTGAAAGTGGAATCATCGCGCTGTAACCGTCTAGTACAGACGCCTTGTTTCAAAACTGCAAGTTTGTTGTTCAGCGCCTCCAAGGAAGCAGCCCTTAAGTCTGCAGCAAAAGAGAGCGAACCCTTGTGGCCCCTTAACCCATTTTATCCGGGAGAAACGTTGCGGGTCCGGCGAAGAGGAAGCTGAAGATCGTGAAAGGTTGATGGCGTGCAAAAATTAACGTTCGTCTGCAAGGCATCGCACGACTCTTGGCTGCTGCTCGCTTTGTTTGTGGCTATGTTCGTTAACCTGTCTTGAGCATAATATTTATAGGGGAAAAAGTGGGATGCGGTAGTAGTTATAGGAACAAAGATGATACTATAGTAGTAACAATAGACGAACACGTTACCTACTGCTGTGGATACTGCAGCCAAGGGAAGCAGCCACTGGTCTTAAACCAGCACCATCTCCGCACTAGACTGTTGTAGTGCTATTATTCTGCTTTCGACATCCTATGGAATCCTGGAGTTTGCAAAGCAAACTTCAAGAAGTAATGCTAAGATCCATCTCAAAAAGAAATATTAACTCATAAGCCAAAGAGACTAAAAGCAAACCCCAGGATTCCATAGGATGTCGAAAGCGGAATAATAGCACTATAACAGGCTAGTGCGGAAATGGCCCTTATCTCATTGGAACTGCTCATTCGCCTCTCTCCCCGCGGACCCTCTTACCGCAAAGAGAGAAAAGGCAGCCGCTAGAAGCGCGTTCTGCGCCGACATCCTTCCGACGTTCTTGCCTGGATGCTAAGGCAGACCCAGCTCCTGCCTCCTCCTGCTCGGGGGTCTCTCTCTTTGCAGAGCTCTGGTAGGAGGAAGGCAACTGGAGATACTTTCCCTCGCTAGCCGCGTTTTGCGGGACAAATGAACCTCTCTGCCTGACGACCAAGTCTTGCGAAGCTGGAGATCCTTAGAGCCAGGAGCTCCGGGGAGAGTGAGCATAACAACCATCCCGTAAGAGTCGATTGGGGAGGGGAAGATATTGCTTGCAGGTAGAACTGATCTTCACTAGCCCCACCTCCTGACCCTTCACCATCTCTCTTTGACACCTGCTACACCCATTTAAAGGAGAAGCTGGGGGAAAAAGAGTCTTTACTTATTAAACTCACCATCTTCCCACTGGAAGCAGACAGGCAAATTCACTGACTTTGGGTAGAGAGAACTCTTCTATCTTCTTTAACTATTACTGTCAGTAATAATTCAGATGTCAGAGGCATTACTATAGGTCAAAACCTAACCAAGCTGTCTTTGTACACAGATGATCTCATGCTGTCATCCAAACAGCCACGACATTTTTTAACTTAGCTTTCCTATCTGAGTAATGATGACCATCTGTGGAGCCTATTTGATTGATGAGCCCAATATCTGCATTAGAAAACAACAGAGATCCTGGTACAGAATAGATTGACTAGCGGGTGAGGCGGGGTGGTTCCAAATACAACAGCAAGCTGTATCTTGACTGCACATAAAACTGAAGTGGGACTGATCACCATTGCTTCATTTAAACAATGGTAAAAGTATGGAAAAGATCTAACCTTTCTTGTAACCCAAGGCTGGCTTGAAACTCTCCTGGATCACTGTTATTTATACGTAAGAGTCCTAATCTTTACGATGTTGTCAATCTTTATGATGTTGGTTAGGGCTTTGGAGCTTTTAGCATTGGCGCCACTTAGGCTGAGCTAATGCGAATACAGATTCCCAGCTTCTGGAGTATAGCTATGGGAGGAGGCAAGATGAGTGTACATAACCCCCAAATAAAAATTCTGTCCTTCACCCATTAATTTTTTTCTGTTGATCTGCACATTATAGCAGTCCTTGGCAGCAAAGGCAATGGTCAGAAATTATGTGATCCACAGACTAATGATATCTGGAGAATGGCATCATTTCCTAACTCTAATTTAGAGGAACACCTGTGGCTTATTCACAACATTACAATGTACACCTATGCATGTTTATTTGGTAAGTTACATTCCACTACGTTCAGTGAGGCTTATTCCCTGTCAAGTGTATTTAACATTGTAGCTTCAGTAGATTCCCTATAGATCAGCAATGGCAATTGTGCAGCTCTTCAGATGTTGTTGGACTACAACTACCAGAAGCACTAGCCAGTATAGGCAATAGCAAGGAATGCTGGGAGCTGAATCCAACACCATCTGAACAGCTGCACAGTTTACATTCCTGCTGCAGATTAAGAGGACTGGAAGGGTTGAAGGAAGGTTGCCTGCCACTCTCCTTCTGTCACTGCCCAGAGCATCAGTGGGCAACGAAGATGGGCAGGGGATTGTCTGGAAATTGACTCCATACCATAGCCAGTGCAAACCCATTTTACTGTTCGTTTGGTTAAGGAAAGAAGAAGCTTTCCCTGATCACTGCAAAAATCATCACCCCAAGCAGAGCAGAGATCAATCAGGTATCTGTGACATAGTACTTTGGCCGCTCCTTTTCAATTTTACAAAGGAAATATAGGTGTTAAGCTGCAAAATATGCCAAATGATCTCTGTGAAAAGGTTTCGGTTTTTTGAAGGGAGGAATCAAAGTATTTTATTGCCTGTTGCAAATTAACCAGTGAAAGGCTTCCAGCAAAAAAACTGGTGCTTCAGGTGTACTGTACACCTTTACACCTTTTTAGGAAGAAACCGTCTATCTGAACTAAATGTTGGAAAGGTAATGCAGTTGAAGCTTCCCTGTGTCATATGACATTGGTGTGTTCTGTGGTTACTCCCTTTTGGTTTTGGGGGGGTGTTTTTTTTTACAATATATTGATTTTGTATTAGAAATATTCTTGGTATTTCTAAATGCACAGGTAATTTTAAATTCCATTCCTATGATATGGAATTTAACTGAGTATCAGTGTTGCTAAATTCTGCATACTTTTGGAAAAAGACTAATACTCCAAGGCTGGAAAAATATTCACCATCCATTGTCTAATGGTCAGATGTTCTTACTGCTTTAGCTGTGCATGAATTTATATGCTATAGTTTCAAGAAAATATATTTTGGGAAATGTGGTCACCTTATAATAGTGTATATGCCTAGCCCTTGTTCATATTCCATGTATACCCCTCTCCCTTTTTTTCTTTTTTTCCCGCCTTCTGTACTTTTTCTGTTTTTTTTCCGCTGTTACCATACTTTTAAATATTCAGGAAGAAGGAGGAGGAGGAGGAGGGAGGAGGAAGCATCAACCTGTTTGTTTTCTTGTCACCACCTCATAAGAAGCAGGGAAAAGGAGACTATGGCCATTTCCACCCTATACTGTTATAGTGCTATTATTCCACTTTGAACATCTTGTAGAATTCTAGGGTTTGTAGTTTACTGAAGCCAAAGAGCTCTTTGGCTGAGAATTCTAAATGCCCTTCCCTAGACTGCAAACCTCAGGATTCCATAAGATGTTGAAAGTGGAATAATAGCACTATAACAGTGTAGTGCAGAAATGGCCTATGAAACAACTGCAACAGGAAGGTGGAGGAAGCAAAGACATGGGGCATAGAGAATCCAGGTGAGCCTGAGGGGGTATCTTGTTTAGAAGCCCCACAGGCCTGACTTTACCACTACCCTGGAGAGCACATATTTCTGGTCAGAAGGAGCATAAGGGCAATCTGCATCAAAATTATTGACTTTTCTTTAGTGGGAAAAATAAAGCAAAGTGAATTTACAAAACAGAGTCAGCGCTGAGCATCTGGGCAGCTACAAAGAACAATTAATAGTGTTGTTGCCCAAGCAGAAGTCTCATTCTGACCCAGAACCTTTTACATTGCTTCCAGATCAGAGGAAGTCAATAGGCGTAAGTGAGTAGAATCACTTTAGATGTCATGAATTGTTCACTTGCAGTAAAGCTCTCCAACTTGTGGTGGTTTACTGCATGGATAAATAGCAAACAGATTTGTGTAGATTGCTGAATCTATAGCCATTTCCGCACTAGACTGTAATAGCACTCTGATTCCACTTTCACCATTATATGGAATCCTGGGGTTTGCAGTTTGAGGCCGCTCCCTAAACTGCAAACCCCAGGATTCCATAGGATGTTGAAAGTGGAATCATAGCACTATTACAGCCTAGTGTGGAAATGGCTTATGCTAAGCAACTCCTAATAGTTTCATTGGTTAGAAATTACTTAATGGTCTCAGTCTAGATTGCATGCTCTTGTGATACCGGTATTCTACAATTATCTTGCTTCATGTGATATAACACAGAGGTACGGGTGTTGGCTTACTTCCAGAAAATCTAAGGATTAATCGTTTTAAGAAGCAGCATGATGAAGGATTCTCTGAAGATCACTGGAGACAACTCTCACCTAATGGGAACCCATATGACTTAGAGTGTGAAAACCTCTGGATCTGTCAGAACCAAGGGTTTTTAAGGGTAGTGACTCAAGACAGTCTGATGGAAAGGCAGGAACCTTCCACTGCGTCTTTCAAACTCTGAGAAAGCATGTTTAAGGCTGGACAACAAGGTCTAGGCTCCCAATATCTCTGCCATGGATTACCAGCTTCAGTGTGAGTACAGCAAGGACCATGTGTAGAAAGGTTAGGTTTCTGTTTAATGCTTTTGAAGGCTGAACGAAGACTGATTTCACAATTCGGCAATTCTTTATGATGTACCTGGAGGAAGTGTCTTCAGGTGTGTGACGCATTCAAACACTGTATAGCTGCTTATTTAGAACAAAAACTTTCCTCTTATGAGCTCCTTCCCATCCTCATTCAATCCTGTGCAACCAGTACATCAGTGATTTCCCATATTTCTCAAGAGAAGAAAGGGAAGAGCTCCGACTTGAATAAAAGGACAAAACAAACTATCCAGCACTGTTGCCACGTCATGGTTGCCCAAAGGGAGGTTGGAAGAGAAGGAGCCCAAATTGGGGGACCCTCTCTTCCACTCCAAAGTGGAAGGGAGGAAAATCCCTCACATACACCTCCTAAAGAGTATTTTGCCATATAATGACCCTCTGTTTAAAGCAGGTATATATTTCATCAAATGGTCTTGTTTGAGTCAGTACCTATTTTTTTAAAAAATCTGCTGCATCAGTTTTTGTTATGCTGTTGTGTTGAGTCTATTATATAAAAGTCAATGTTTGTCATTGAGTTTGTCTGTTTGTCTGCATCAGGCACATGAAGACCTCATATGATTGGCTGTGTGAGGCAAGAAGACCTCATATGATTGGCTGGCTGTGAAGATTCTGTGGAATCCTGGGGCTGGCAGTTTAGGGAGGGGCCTTTAGAATTCTCAGCGGAGAGCTCTTGGGCCTCAGGCCAGTTGCTATGGAGACGAGGCCCACCATCAATAAGGATGCCAAAAAACATTTGGGAGGCATGTGAGAAAAATTAAAGTGACATATACAACATAGTTACAAGGTCTTCTCACCTCACCTAGTAGATTGTATGGGTTCCATATATGAGGAATCTTAAAGCTGAAATTCAAAACAAAAAATGCTTCCAGAAAAACATAAAGCCATTGCACAAATTCAACAGAAAGCCAAAAAAAGAAAAAAGAAAAATTAAAACCCACTACAGCATCACTAGAGAACACAGATTGGATTGGGGACTATGGGGAAAAGTTACAGGTACTGGAATAGGCTGGTTGCTATGGAGATGAGGCCTAGCAGCAAGGAGGAAGACAGTGTATTCCTTCAGGAACCCAACCTCTGTATGTTAACAGCTCTGAATACAGATTGGATTGGGAAACATGAAGAAAAGTTTCAGGTATTGGAAAAGGCTGGTTGCTATGGAGACAAGGCCTAGCAGCAAGGAGGAGGACAGTGTATTCCCTCAGGAACCCAACCTGTGTATGTAAATAACTCTGAATATAGATTGTACTGGAAAATATGGGGAAAAGAGAAGAGAAGAGAAGAGAAGAGAAGAGAGTTTGGTGAGTTCTTAAGGAGAAAATAAAATCTCGAGCAATGCCAGGTAAATATGCTAGTCTGCACTAATCATAAGTCTGGATAAGCCTTCTGTTTTACATTTTGTTCTGCTTAAGATTGGTATCAGATTGGCAGGCAGACTGAATGATGCATAAGCCCACCAAAAATTAGGCCTTCAAAATTTTATAGAAATGAAAGAAATACATTGTTAGCCTCATTTCTTTTTATCCTTCCTGCAGTTTCACTGTGGAGTTAGAACGCAATCCTAACTTATCAAGATGTCTGAGGATTGGCTGAATTAAAACGGAAGGAACTGTGTTGAATCCAAACTCTTGCCAGCCTAGGAATTTTGGAAATTACCTATTTCTTCCTTGGCTTATCTTTGTGCCAGGATAGTGACAGTGTGCCTGGGCTAGGAGAAGTTTGTGTCTGGTGTAACTCAGCCCCGTATCCCTGTGTCTTCTCTGCTCTCTGTTTAGTTCTTCTGCCAGCTGCTCTTAGCCAGCAGAGCACTTTGAAGGGATGTCATGTTGCTGCTCCAGAGGCTAGGACAAGGAGCAATGGATCCAAGCTGCAGGAAAAGAGATTCCACTTGAACCTGAGGAATAACTTCCTGACAGTCAGAGCTGTCCAGCAGTGGAATATGCTGCCTCAATGAAGTGTGGTGGAGTCTCTTTCTTTGGAGGTTTTTAAGCAGAGGCTGGATAGCCATCTGTTGGGAATGCTTTGATGTGTGTTCCTGCATAGCAGGGGGTTGGACTGGATGGCCCCTGGGGTCTCTTCCAACTCATCTCTGACAACATCTCCTAGAAGGGGCTTAGATACCATAAGGGCACTTCAACCATCAGAAAATCATGGTCTCTTTCACATTACAAAGTTAAAGTGGTATATTCCACTTTATTCCACTTTAAGTGAAATAAGACCATTCTATGGAATCCTGAGATTTGTACCTTGGTAATCAGAGGATGGAACTGGTAGAACCACCTCTGAGAATTCATTGCCTGAGAAAACCCTATGAAATTCATGGGGTTGCCATACATTGACTGGCAACTTGAAGGTACATATGTACAAAGAAGGCACTGGAGCTGTCACTGGATGAGAATTCTATATAGCACTCCCTAAACTGCTGATCCCAGGATTCCATGGGATGGAACCATGGTAGTTAAAGTAGAATCATAGTACTATAGCTGAGTAGTGTGAAAGGGACCCAGTTCAGCTGGCATAAAAGGCTTTTCCCTGTTTCCCTAACCTTCTGCAGCCTGTGCATCTTTGAATCCCTTTTGTACTGTACATCCAGTATAAGAGAACATGGCAATAATCATTTTCCTATAAAGGATTACCAAGTTGCTGCTCTGACAGCATGGTCTAGTGGTTTGAGTGTTGCACAGGACTGTGAAACACCAGGCTTCAAATCCTACTTAACAAGAGAAATCCACTGGCTGACCCTGGTCAACTTATATTCTCTCAGCCTGAGTAGACGGCAATGGCAAACCTTCTCTGAATAAATCTTGCCTAGACCAGCCCACATAGGATTACCGTAAGTTGGAACTGATGTGAAGGCATATAAACAACAGTGCTGCTCCTCACTATTTAGTGACAGTAATTCATGATCTCAGATGCATGTATTTTTTCTGATCCCTTTCTGTATATTCACTGGAAGGATTTACAGGACTTCTCCAGAAAAGTGTTCTGCTGCTCCTCACTATTTTGTGACAGTAATTCATGTTATCAAATGTGTGTATTTGTTCCGTTCCCTTTCTGTATATTTACTGGAAGGATTTACAGGACTTCTCCAGAAAAGTGTTCTGAGAACTGTGTGGGAAGGAGAATTTGGCAGCAATTGTTTTCCCAATGACTACATGACTGCAAATGAAGAAGAATTTAATATCTTTTCAAACTGCACTTTGCCATCTCCAGTAGTATTTTCTTCTATGTATCTATCATGCGAAAGTGGGAAACAAACTGTATTTAATTAATAACCATTTGTTGAGTAGGTGACAAAATAAAATTGTGATAACATACAAAGAAGAAGAGATTTTTCTGCATTTTCCTATATTGTAATCAGAGTGGTCATAATCACTGCTTAGAACCATGAAAGCTTATTTAGGGCTCTGGACCAAAGGTGTTTCAAATTTAGGGCCTAAATTATGAATGGCTGAAATTCCTAGCAGTTCCCATCATTGACTATGGCCACTTCTGCACTACACTGTTATAGTGCTATTATTCCACTTTTGACATCCTGTGGAATTCTAGGGCTTGTAGTTTTCTGAAGCCTTCTAAATGCCCCTCCCTGAACTGCAAATCCAATTACTGAATTTGTTGAATTTACAGAAGGATTGGCTTAGTATTCACTAAATTATTCTGTGGTTCTAATCTAGCTAGGACCATACCCTTCAACATTTCACAAATGGAAACCAGGACGTGAGGCCAAGCAACATCAGAGTGTAGTGAAGATGGTAAAAAAAAAAAAAAAAATCAGACAAGCAAGGAAAGGCTGCAGCAGTTTGTTTTTCCCTGTGTCACTGGGAAGGGCAAGATTTTGCCCCCTTTTCTTTGTTTCTGCTAATTAAACCAATCTACTTTTGTATTTTGTCCTCCATTTGCAGCAACTGAAAAAAGACAAAAGGGGAGAAGGAGAAAGAAATGGGAAAAACAGTTGAAAAGTGAGATGAGAGTTTTATTGGGAGTGCCCTTGCCAAATGAGGACAGTGGGAAGGTATGGGGGCCCAGCAGTTCGATTTATATCTTGGACTGTCTACCAGAGGACTTTAGTCCTGGTGCATAAACAAGCATTCAGCAATATGTGATATAGCCACCTGTGCCTGCTGCAGTCATTGGCCATTTCTGCACTACACTCTTATAGCGCGATTATTGCACTTTCAATATCCTGTGGAATCCTGGGGTTTGCAGTTTCGGGAGGGGCGGGCTGCAAACTCCAGGATTCCATAGGATGTTGAAAGTGGAATAATCGCGCTATTAACAGTCTCATGTGGAAATGGCCTCAGAGGCAGCAACACGAATATACCATTCATGTCTTCACTTGTTTTTCAGCTGAAAAATGGGATTAGAGTAGGAGGGTGGGGGTGAAGAGAGACTTAAATCCTTCTCTCCCTGGGAGATTTTCTTTCGTTGCATCATAAAAGTATCATATCCTCCAACATTTAGAATCATAGAATCATAGAGCTGGAAGACACCACCACACAATCAAGTCCAGTCCCCTGCCATGCAGGAACACACACTCAAACCACCCCAGCAAATGGTCATTCAGCCTCTGCTTAAAAAACTCCAAAGAAGGAGACTCCACCACACTCCTAGGTAGCATATTCCACCGTCAAACAACTCTTACTGTTAGGAAGTTCTTCCTGATGTTTAGGTGAAATCTCTTTCCCTGCAGTTTGAATACATTGCCGTTATGTCCCAGTCTCTGGAACAGCAGAAAACAAGCTTGTTTCATCTTCAATACAGATGGAAACGGGGGCACCAGATAAGTTGGGTGTGGATGTAAAAATTCTCTAGGCAGGACTCTTATAACTTCTCATGACATTGGCCTCAAAACACTCCAGTAAGCAGGATATTTGCCTAAATCTCCCTACCCCAAATCACCTTGCTCCATCCCAACTGTGTGTGTGATGTTTCTTCTATTTGATGCTGGGGTAATTCTAATCCCAGCATTATGGCCCCATTTCCACTGAGTCAAGGAGTACTAAAATGTTCAGTTCAGCCTCGGAATGCAGTTGTGTTTATACTAAACTTGTTTCCATAAAATGTCTACTGGTGATTTTTCTATATTCAGTGAATAATTTTACCAAAGAGTTGGTGTGAAGGGAGGAGCTGGGCAAGCCTGGCTGAAGGCAGCCAATCACAGCTCAGGGAGCACTATAAAGAGGGGCCTGTGGGGATGAAATGTTACAAAACTGGGGCTTGCCTCTGTCAGAGGGCAGATAAGGAAAAGCTGACACAGAGATAGGGACAGATGGAATAGAGACAGGAGAGTCAGACAGAAGAAAGGACTGACTATGGTTTAATATGATTTAATAGTTCAAGGGTTATTGTATTATTTTTTTTATGTCTTAATAAACTTCCACTTTTTTGGTCTTTATTACTGGTTCTGATGGTTCATATTAAATCTGGTGAAGGCCCTGGTAACTACTGTGAACCAAACAAACAACACAGCCACTAGTCCACAATAGGGGGTCACCTTGAGGCCCAAGTAGGGATTCAGGAAGGGATTAAGAGGGGCAAGGGGCAAGGTGACCAACAGGAACCCAAGGTTTGAACTGAGTGACCAGCCAGAAAGTAGATCCATCACATTTGGGTGCAGTTATTCTGTCAAATTGTCTTGGCTGGGTAAAGTTTACCATCTATAATTGCTGAGAAAAGTTCACAATCTATAATCAGCTTCCAAGGAATGCTGGTGTGAGTTGGTCATTGACAAGTTTTTGTCTGAGATGCTCAGGATTAGTGAATAGTTAACTTCTGTATTAGGAGGAAATGCCTGTAATAAGCTTTGCCTATATGATTTGACATGATTGCTCCTTCTGCTCTTATCTTACATGTTGTTAATTTGAACTTATTGGGTCTATGGTCCATAATAAAGTAGTGTTGTTGTTGTTATGAGCAATTTATTTGTATTTTGCATTACTATATAGCAAATCTCAATAAAGTTATTTTTCAGTACCCAGAATGCTCCAGTATACATACTGATTGGGGGATCCTAGGAGTTGTATGTAGTCTAAAGAATTACTTTTCTAAGCTCTTCTAAATAGTAAATTAACAGTACAATTAAGATGGAAGAACTGGCAATACAGGGGACCCTCTGTATTGGTGACTGCATCTGCAACTTTCAGTTTACACAGAGCGCCATGTCCTGTACCTAAAATGGCAGCAACATGAATTCAGATATGCTGAAGCATCTGCACACACATTGCCACCATTTATGTTGTAGGCATCAGCTGTCCATTGTTAGGCAACAGAATGCCAAGATATTCAGCAGGCAGACAGAAACAGCTTAGCAGTCCAATAAAGCTTGCCTGGTCAGGGTGAAACAGAAGCAAAGTTAAGTGTTAGTTCAAAGGTCAGGAATCCAGCATGCAGCAAGGTCAGACAGTGCAAAGGTCAGAGAAGACAGGCAGATGGCAGGTGGGAAATCTGTAGCACACACAAAGACAAGGGCTGAAAACACCCAAGTTGTTTCTGGCATCAGGCCACCACCCTCTGGCCTTACTTAAGAAGGCTGGAGCCAGCTGGCTCTCATCCCAGCCTGATTAGTTCCTGGTGTGCTTGCATCTGCTTGTCTTCCTCTTGCTGTTCCCCTAGAGAAACTGACTCCTGGCCCATAACACTTTAATAATATGGGACACGAGCATTCACATTTTTTTTCCTGTTCACAGACGTTCCATTCCAGGAAACCCTGCAGATATGGAGGGTCCACTGTATTAACGCTAAATATATGTTTTCTCCTTCCAAAAAGTGAATAGTTTCCATCATCCATAAGTCTTACAATTTTCCCTTCATTTCAAGGTGATGCTCATCAGTAGATAGCAAAGTGTTATGCTTATGAAACATTCTGCTACATTTGATATGCTATTCTAGTCAATATTTTGTTACAACATAAAAAGGTGACATAATTCACATATATTTGTCTTGCCTGTGAGTTGGGATAGTAAAAAGGCTGAGGATGAGCTTCTAAAAAGAATAATACGTAAAAACCAGGAAGTGGAAATCAGAAATCAGATTAGCAAATCTCTGGAGTTCAGACAGAACAAAAGGTCAGTGCAAAGAAGCAGATGTTATGCAAGGAAGGTCGGAAGTTACCAGATGAAACTCTTGAAGATAACAGACGTTTTGAAAAGATACGGTATGAAGTGAGAGACATTCCTTCCCTGTGGTTTATGTTAAGCCATTTATGTATTTCCAAAGAAGACGCAGTGCATCAGCCCAAAAAAGGACAGATATCAGTACAAACGTTGAATATGCTCTGTAAGATATTTGATATCCCACCTTTCTTCCACTATGGGATTCGAACATGCAGAAATATTTAATACAGCTTAAAGAGAATATAGTGCACCCCACTACAGTGAGAAATACTGCAACTTCATTTCATTTCTCATTCTTTAAAATGGACTTAGGCTGGACAGATTGTCAAAATGAGGACTCCTTCAAGCAGAAGGCTGTCTTCTGACAGCCTTCCAACAGAAGGCTGTAAATTAAGAAGCATTGCTGGTGCAGTGTTTTACTGAAGTAAAGCACATGTAGAAATAAGGATCATCAAAAGAAAAACTGAGTCTGAAGCTGTTGTGCCGGTTCCGGAGAAAAGAGGACAATTTCAAATAAGGGACTGTTAAATTATGAGGTTCAGCCAAGGTAGATCCTGCAAGCTTTCCATGTCTTTCTGGAGGGTTTGCCACACTAGAGGCTTCCATTGTGGCTGCTCTGGCATGCCACTGGTGTGCAATAGTTCAAATAATCCCCTGAGAATTCAAATGTTCTGTTCATAAAATTGCCTCCACATCTTTCCCCATAATAGTGCTGCAATTCTAAACCACATATGAAACTCCATATTTTCCTTTTATGTGCCCTCATACATAAGTCTGGACCTAGCATGCTACATTTAAAGCAGGGCTTCTGTCCTATTCTTTTAAAAACTCTGAAGTGAGCGGCACTTGCTGTTTGCTTGCTGTTTGTTCCAAGGCTACAAGAACCAAACAAAAGATATCCCCTCCAAATTAAAGAATTTACCATTCATAATCCTAGTAAGGAAATTAGTGGAAGCCATTTTTCTTAAAAGAGCCAGTGTGGTATAGCAGTTTCAGTATTCAACTAGGGCACTGAGAGATCAAGGTTCAGATCCGGACTCCAGCTGTGGAAACCCACTAGGTGACCTTGGGCAAGTCACACTCTCTCAGCCTCAGAGAAAGGCAAGGATAAACTCCCTCTGAACAAATCTTGCCAGGAAAACCCCATGATAGGTTTGCCTTAGGGCAGCCAAAATTCAGAAATGACTTTCGGGAACACAACAACAATTTTTCTCAAATTGATTGTAACATTCTGTTTGAGAGTTAGATAAAATTACCACAAATTGTATTAATCTGATTTTCCTGTTGGTAATTCTAACATTTTCTAACATAACTGAACTTTTGAAAACCTCTTCTTGTCTGGAACAATTTTTTCCTATTGTTTAGAACAGCATTTTGCTCCGTTTAACTATTTTGTACACTTAGTATAATTTAATGTATTTGTCATGGTCTTTGGCTAATACACAAAAGTCACTGAAGAAGAACAAGTGCATTTTCTTCACAAACAAACATTTTTAACATGTGAGTTCAAATACTGTGATCAGTCACAGCTTGACAGAAGGCAACATAGCCAATGTTCAGGGCTACAGATAGGCTATATTATCAGTGGTAAAGAAATGGAAAGTACAAAATGACAGAGATAGTTTACTTTCTCTACTGGTTTGATAGTGGATCTGGCCTCCTAAAAATCCCTGTGACCTGAACAAAGTATTCCAGTATCTGACAAAAGTAGGTGCACTTTTCTTGTGTATTCAGACTAGAAATACAGTTTGAGGGCTTGATCTGTTAGCTTTGATCCAAGATCATATTGCAGTGAATGGGGACCAGAAATAGGACCTCATTTGTGTACATGTGTGAGCTTCCATTTCAGGTTTAGTGGTAAGAACTGGACACGTCCCAGCTTCCAAGTCTGGGGCTGGAGTCTCAGAGACAGCAGTACCAACAAAGCACCCATGTCTTCACTTGTTTTTCATCTGAAAAATGGGATTAGAGTGGAGACTTAAGTTCTTCTCTCCCCAGGAGATTTTCTCTCTTTATGGCATAACAGTACCATACCTTCCAACATTTAGAATCTTAAAATCACAACAGCCATCGAGTCCTACCCCCTGCCATGCAGGAACACACACTCAAAGCACCCCCAGCAAATGCCCACTCAGCCTCTGTT
Source organism: Ctenosaura bakeri (assembly GCA_948474755.1). NCBI lineage: Eukaryota > Metazoa > Chordata > Lepidosauria > Squamata > Iguanidae > Ctenosaura > Ctenosaura bakeri. The sequence continues at coordinate 73,739 of CAOLHI010002404.1, read as the reverse complement.
CAAAAACCTCCAAAGAAAGTGACTCCACCACATTCTGAGGTAGCATATTCCACTACCAAATGGCTCTTACCATCAGGAAGTTATCCTGATATTTAGGTGAAATCTCTTTTCCTGTACTTTGAATCCATTGCTCCATGTCCTAGTCTCTGGAGCAACAGAAAACAAGCTTGCCCCATCTTCAACATAGATGGTTTACTGTCTCTACTGGTTTGATAGTGGATCTGGCCTTCTAAAAATCCCTGTGACCTGAACAAAGTATTCCAGTATCTGACAAAAGTAGGTGCACTGGGGCATGTGTGGTTAAGCAATATGAGAGTGTGGGCACGATGGCAAAAATTATTAATGAGGATGAACACAGAAGCCAGGTGAGGCTTCAACAGTTTCCTTTTGTCTAGTTCTATTCAGAAGGGCAAGGTTCTGTCCCCCCTTGTCCTCTCCGTCAATTAATTATGTATAAAGTATTTTTACATTTTGAGCTCTGTTGCCCAACAACTGAAATAAGCTGAGGACGGGGGGGGGGGGAGTGGGAGGAGTAGGAAAAAAACTAGGACATTTTAAAGATAGCTGAAAAAAATGGGTTGATGGAGGATTAATTTGTACAGTTGGAGGGTACATAGTAAAGAAGCTTTTGGAAGGGTTGCCAGCTTTAATTGCACCTCCTTGTCAGGGCCCACATCTGGCTACCCATACTGATATGGTTTGGATAGGCACCATGTCCAATTGGCATCATGTTTAATTGGCAAAGCATTAATTGGCATTGATACCAAAATCAAACCTGAACGTGACTGGGAGGTCAAACCGACAGAGGGAAAACTCCAGCTGTGAACATGAGAAGGAAAGGCTGGTCAACAGAAGACACTCTCCAGGCACGAATAGGTGATTTGTCAGGCAAACAAACGCTGTTCCTGTGGATAAGAAGCTTAAGTAGAAGCTGGCATTTTTCCAGAAAACACAATGGCTAGATTGACTCAAATGCATTCCCTGTGCACCTGGACTTCTTCCTCTTTTCTAGTAGCATCCACAATAGACAGCCATTACAGCACCCATTACATTTTTGTCACCCAAGCACTGTGAACATTGTCAAGTTGAAACTTCATTGTATGTATTGCAACTCCCTTTGTTCTGCACCTGGGATTGCAGGCATCAGTCCAGCTCAGAGGCTATTTTTTAGGTGCAAATACCCCTGATTTCAGGCTGTCCAGTGCAGTCTCTTGCTGATCTAAATGCCACTCTGTCTGCCTGATTCCTGGCCAAGAACTGTCCTTAGGCTCATCACCTAAGCCACGCTGCCACTTTCCTCTGTTTCTCTTCAGGATACAGTAATTGTTGCCCAAATCCCTCACAGTTTGTATCTCGCTTTCTTCCCTTCTCTTCAGGTAGTCCTTGTGTGATTGTGTGTGAGCTTGAACTGTTGCATGGGAATTTATTTCAATAACACACATCTTAATTCACATATTACTCTTTGGCCGGTGTCTTTTCCTGAGTGAGCCCGTAAACATTGGCCGGAAAGACCCTCTGAAGATGCCAGCCACAGATGCAGGCAAAATGTCAGGAGAAAATACTAATAGAACATGGTCTCAAAGCCCGGAAAACCCACAACAGCCTATGGATTCCTGCTGTGAAAGCCTTCGACTTTACATTGGCAGGAAAGGTCTCTCTAACTTGCCCCCCTCTTGCAAGCCTCCTAAACTTTGAGCTAATTCATTCCCCACTTTTGCAAGGAGGTATTGGAATCACAGGGTGGCCCTTGTGGGGCAACATCCTGGCCACTAAGGGGTTCTGGAACATTTGTTCCAGTTGTGCCATTGATAATCCAGCCTTTAGTATGATTGTTGCAGACTAAAGAAATCTTCAGAGCATTTACTCCTGGTGATTGATGAATACTTTGCTCGCTAGTTTCGCCAACAGAGTGTGACATGCCTTGAAAGCCAAGACTTTATGTTTCATGTATGGGTGGGGGAGACATCACCAAGTTTTGCCTTAGGCCCTTGGGACTGGCTCCACATTGCAAATGTTCCATTCTGAAAAGAAACCACATTTTTAACCCATCTCCAAATATGCCCTTTGCTGCCAGCTGTTCTCAAACAAAAACATTAATGTGCTTGTCAAACTTTAGATAGTACTGGTCAAAAATATTCATCTTGACTTGTCAGAGCAGATCCTATAGAAACTAGGTTGGCAAATGTCTCATATTTCTCTTCTGGAGGAAAAAAATAAATAAATAGTGTGACAACTTATGCTTCTACAATGGCTTTTATTTATTTAGAGCATTTCTACATCATTCTTCAGCCAAAAAGGTTCCCAGGGTGGCTTTCATATCATTAATTTGACAGTTCCCTGCCCTCAGGCTTACAATCTAGATAAGACACAATACATAAGGAAAAGGGAATCTCAGTGGGGAAGAGAACTGACTAGTAGGCCGTTTCAGCACTATACTATTATAGTGCTATTATTCCACTTTCAACATCCTATGGAATCCTGGGGTTTGCAGTTTAGGGAAAGACATTTAGAATTCCCAACCAGAGAGCTCTTTGGTCTCAGTAAGCTACAAACCCCAGAATTCCACAGGATATTGAAAGTGGAACAATAGCACTATAACAGCATAGTGCGGAAACTGCAACTCTTCTCTCCCTGAAAGGCCAGAGCCATGGCAGTTGGAATGGAGGGAGGGCTGAGCATGTGTGATGCACATAAGGTCACCCAACAAGTTTTCATGGCCAAGCAAGAGATCAAACCCTGCTCTCCAGGGTACTCCCAGCTCAAACCACTATACCATACTCTGGATCTCAGGTAAATGTGTCAAGGAAGTCATGACTCTAACTTTACAGGTTAGCAGGGCTGTTATTAGCAGGGCGTTTTTAGCTGTCTCTCATTCTCACTCATAGCATTGTCATATGTTGAAGCCAACTTGACAGCAAGTAACAACAGCAAATGTGTTTAGAACTAGAGCTACTGGTGAGAACAAAGCATTAGGAGAATCTCCTCAAAACTGCTGACAATAAGAAGATTGGCTTTCTTGAGTGGGATTGACAATATCCAACAAGACACACTCAGTTAGGAGTAAGCCTCAATGAATAGTGGGTTTTCCTTCTGCATAAACACACATAGAACTGGGATATAATCACAACAAGAAACCAATCAACAAATTCAGCAGTATTTTGGTCACCATAACAATAGTCTCATTGATAAATAGTGCTCAGTTCATCCTGTTATAGCACTTCCTACATGTACTATTAAAACACTAAATAATGACCAATATTATTTACATTCGTTACTATTTGATGACAACCATATCTAAGCAATAATATTAATTATTTAATAGGAAAGCGAGTATTCATTTTGTTAAATAATTAATTAGATATATCTTTCTGCAACAAATGCATGGAAAGGATTATTTATTCCGGTTTCCACTAGAGAAATTTACTTCTTACTTCTCGGAGATGGAATGTTTCCAATCATTTGGAAGCTTACTAGATGACAACCACATACAACACACACACACGCACACACACTGTTGGAATATGTTGATGCTAAAACATTCAGTCTCCAAAGCTGCTTCAAATAAATTGTTCCTTCTGCTTGTCCGTGGGAGGCTTTACTCATGGGTAGGATACAAAATATTTTATATTTTGTATTTTGACAGTCAGTTGACATGTCCTTTCTCGCGTTTTTGCTGTTCTTCAATTGTACTAGAACGTAATGTTACAGACCAAACACAGCTCCAGGAACAGAAAACTAAGGAGATAAAAACTCAGTTAGGAGACATTGTACTGTGTGGATCCTTATGAAACAGAGAGCAATGGAGGATACCTACTAAATTAAGCCCATGTTACTGCAAAAAAAATGTTGCAATATATCCTCACCACCTTGTAGGAGTACTTCTTATTCTCAGGTAGGACATTCCAATCCCACCACCCCCAGTTTCATTTTTCTTTTCTAACCAACAGTCAAGATTCTATGGTTGTTCAGATGGTCTGTTCTGCTCACTGGGCTATTTGTGGGAAACTAGAAAAGGAGGTATTTCCCTCTCTTGTGACTGATGGCTCCAATGTCAGTGGGCCTGGATTTTAGTCTGAATATTAAAGGAGCTATTCAAGATGATAACTTTGTTTTGGGTACCTTGGATAGCTCCTTTAACATTTGGGCTAAAACCTAGAATAGATTCAATGGTGATTTCCGCACTACAGTGTTATAGTGCTATGATTCCACTTTCAACATCCTATGGAATCCTGGGGTTTGGAGTTTAGGAATGGGCATCTTTGGCCTTAGTAAACTACAAAACACAGAATTCCACAGGATGTTGAAAGTGGAATAATAGCACTATAACAATGCAGTGCAGAAATGGCCAATGTCTCATTGCTACCAGTTGTTATGAGTTGGAGAGCAAGATCAAGAGTGGAATCCTGTTGGTTTCTTATGCATGTATAGGCTTCCCTATGGAAGTGGCTGGACATTCTCATCCAATGTGCAGGATCCGCTTTCAGTTTAAGGTTGCAGAAGCAGAGTTGCACATGCAGTGCCACTGTGCACAAATTCACCTTGCACATAGTATGTGGGTGCATATTGAGCATAGATTCATATTGCATATTTGGTTGGTTACTCCACTGTACTTTGGTGTCTTGGTTCACTTGGATGACATTGCTATTTGACCAAAGAGATGTATAGCATAATTAATGTGTAAGTCCACATATGGAAAGTTGTACTATGCAACACTGATGTCAGATTTCATCCACAGAATTTCTGCAACCTGGTAATACTTTGAATGAATGAATGAATGAATGAATGAATGAACGAACAAATCTTTATATTGGTAATGACTAGAAAAACAAAGTAAAATAAAATACAATACTATAGTTGTTGCTGTTGTTGTGTGCCTTCAAGTCATTTCTGACTTACAACGACCCAAAGGTGAAACTATCATGGGACTTTCTGCGGTTGAGAGTGTATGATGCACCCAGTCATCCAGTGGATTTTCATGGCTGAGTAGGGAACTGAATCCTGGTCCCTAGCGCTGTAGTCGAATGCTCAAACCACTACACCATGCCGTACAATAGTATAAAATAATATAAAACATTAGTGTTTAAAATACTGAGGCCATTTCCACACTAGCCTATTATAGCACGATGATTCCACTTTCAACATCCTCTGGAATCCTGGGGTTTGCAGTTTCGGGAGGGGCCAGCCAGCCCCTCCTGAAACTGCAGGATTCCAGAGGATGTTGAAAGTGGAATCATCACACTATAACAGGCTAGTGGAGAAATGGCCTGAGTCAGCATCCTGTGTCAGCATGTGACTTTATTGCACAGAAACTGGCTACCTTGGCTATGATTTCAAGGAAGTAATCATACTGAAAAGTGTCAGTATAAAAATGCTTCAGATCTCCCAGGTACACTTTATAAAACTAGAGTGATAAAAATGGATTGGAGATCACAATAGAAGGATCACAGATTCCCACAGATTCCACTATCTCTGTGTCACAAGAACAAAAACATTTACAATAGGAAGCACATTAAATTTGGCCAAAGTAAATGCTTTCCTATAATTTGGAATAGTTAAGTTGCTCAAATAGATCCAGCATGGTGTTGGAGTGTCGGACTAGGAAACCAGAGCCTGAATCAGCCATGAAAACCCACTGGCTGGCCTTGGGCAAGTCATGCTCTCTCAGCTTCAGGGAAAGGCAATGGTAAACCAATTCTGAACTCATCTTGCCAAAAAATGGAAAAAAAAAAAAACACTGTGAAAGGTTCACCTTAGTATCACTGTAAGTCAGAAGGGACTTGAAGGCATACAATACCACAAAATTACTCAAATAAGCTTCAAGAAGAAAGGCCTGTCCCCTGTCTGTAAAGGGTGCATAAATAGAAGCTGTGTTTATGTGATCTTACATCTGAGAATCCTAGATATGCTGGTACACATTTTCTTCTGCTTTACTGTAACCCATAGCAAAAATGAAAGTTTGCAAAAATCTTAGACTAAGCAATTTCTCATCTACTATCTTTTTCTACCTTGACTGAAATGAGTCATTAAAAGTTAGGAAGAGGCAGTCCTTTGGGAAGTTAGGAAGAGGCAGATCCATAAATAACATTTCTAGCCCAAACTTAACTTATACACTCAAACCCAAAACTCTGTTGAAATTTGATCAGTCTCTAAGCATAAAAGATTGAGATTCTCATCCTTTTTTAAACTTCTAATTCTAATGCTTTTCCCTGGGTTTTTTAGGGTCACAATTTTAGGGTCACAAATTGAGGTGTGCCAGTGCACACCTCAATTTGCTATTAAAAGGAATGATGGCGCATGATTCAAGAAGCATTTGGATTTGTCTTCAGCCAATGTTGGGGTGATTTCATCCTGAAGTGCTTTCCTTATTTTTAACCACTAGCTCTGCTCCCTTGTATTTCTTTTTGGTGGGAGAGATGGGGAACAGAAATGCACACTGGCTCAACTAGCATCTGACCACATTTAAGACTGCAATTCCCGACCCATCTACCTGGGAATAAAGCCCTATTAAATGCTGTGAGCATTCTAAGTACATAGTGATTCATAAAAGTTCAAAAGAAGGCCAAACTGGCAGGAAATTCAGTGAGGCCAGATAAAAAGAAAGCAATTTGTCATCTGGAATGTAACTAAAGGAACTGGCTTTCAGAAGGTGTGGTCATGGCAGCTAGTTTAGGGCCTAACGAGACATAATGTCCAATGTGATTTCCTCATTTTTAAGGTATAGTGTTTTATTTGAATAGAAATTAGATCAGTAACTCTGGGATGACTGAAAATTAATTAAATCAAAAAAGGCTTAGAAGTGGGATTTAACCCTTTCTTCCCTTGCATGTAATTAAAATGCACTGGGTAATATGCATTTCATTCCAGTATTCGTTGTTACAGATGCTTCTTGCACAGAATTACAATAATTTGGATTGGAGAACTGGATCCTCTTTGCATTAATGCTAATGCAGACACGGCAGCAATTCTTGAATTTACTTCAGCCTTTGATTGGTTCCCACATCTAAGCTGTTAATCAGATGTTGGAGCATCTGGGAGAAGGAACCAATGAGAATCCATCCTCAGGATCAATGGTTCTTGACTCTCTAGACATTCATCCAATAATTAACTCAGTGACCTGTGAATGACCTCAGATCAAAATTGCACAAGGGGGCTGAAACATGTTTTGTGAAGGAATTTGGAGATAATATTACCCTGTTTACTGGGGGTCCTGGGACGGACACCTGTATGCGCTCTCAATTAACTAAGTTTGGGGAAATTAGCTAGAGCCCAAGTTAGCAATGCGAGAGGCAGGGCAACGCAGCGGAATCTTTTACCCAATGTCTACGGGGTCAGGCCAAGCCATGGAGCACATCAAGTTTAAGAATAATTGAGATTTTTATTAAATACAGACAAACAGTGTATGCAACACACTCACTCAGATAACTATAGAAAATAAAAGTTGGAGTGGTATAGAGGGATTTTGAGAGGGATTGTTGATTTGGGTGATACGACACCTGTCCTGAAGCCCGGAGAGGTCACTGTGAAGGTCCGAAGTTGCACAGTCTCAGCTACTGGAACTGAGGGGAAGGGTCGCCAAGCACAGCGGGAGCAAGGCGGGATGGAACTCAGGAGCGATCTGAGGAAGGTCTCGGAATCGGGGGTTTTATAGGGAGAAATGTAACTGCAGGCTATTCCTTAATTGTGGAAAACAATGAGTTTCGGGCGCGAGACAAAGCTTTGGAAAGGTCAGAATTTAACATGATTGAGTTAAGTCCGAATTGACAAAGAGGTAGCCAGTATGCAAATGCTCAGTGCTTGACATTTGAGTATTCAGCTTGCCAAGTTGCCTGCTCAGGGCAGGGAGTTCTTTGTAAGCAGCATGCATACATAATGAGCGTGTTTGCAGAGAGGTCTCCTAAAGAGGCAATCTGGCTATTTCTGGCCTGCCTGTATTGCGTTGGGATATTGCAGCGTTTAGTGGCCGAGCCTAGTTCTGTGCTTGTCCGGGGGCCTCACAAACACGTGGAGAGGGGTAGTGGAAGAGAGCCAAATTATTGATATCAAAATGATATCTAGCAGCCCCAAATCTGGGCTAGCAAATGCAGTAACAATAACTTTCAGACAATCCTCTGAATTTTTAGCTTGATACTATAAAACGACGACTATATAAAATTCCTTCAGCCTTTTCTGAGTGAGACAATCATTTTACCAGAGCAATGTTAAAACATGTGTTGTGGCGGGGTCTTAATTGCAGGTAATATTTGCTTTTATTTGCTAAGTGGGACAAAGTCTCTCATTAGTAGTTTCATTAGAGGAAGAACTTTTTCAGGTGTCATTTTTTTTCTGTCCTATTGAGGTGCGACAGAGTCTGACATTTTACTCTTCACTTTTGATTTTTTAAAAACATTTTTAAATGTGACTCCAGAAATCTCTCAAGCTCATTGTAAAAGAGAATTCCTATACTCATGGAATTGAAAAGGGATACAAGGCCCACCTAGGCCATTTCTGCACTAGCCTGTTATAGTGCTATTATTCCACTTTCAACATCCTATGGAATCCTGGCATCTGCAGTTTAGGGAGGGGAATAACAGCACTATAACAGGCTAGTGCAGAAATGTCCCTAGTCCAATCACCTGTCATTGCAGGAATCCACATCTAAAGGTAGCCATCTAATCTTTATTGTAAAACCTTTGAGAAAACAAGGTCCACCATATCTGATGTATAGTTGACCTTCCACATTTGTATTTAAATATGCAAATGTGGAAGGTCAACTATACATCAGATATGGTGGACCTTGTTTTCTCAAAGGTTTTACATGGATTTGATTTTTTACTAGTGTCTCCAACCCCTGCCCATCCTACTTCAAGTGCTTCATTTCCAGGAGAACCTTCTCTCTTGGCCGTTCCAACCAAGCCATGCATCCTGTTTAAAAATCTACCTCTGGTCCTACTTCTCCTCCACCAGCCACTGACTGTTCAGCTAAGGACAGATCACAGCCTAATTTCTTACCAACATAAACCTTCTCTCAGTGCCTCACACACACCCAAGAAAGGAGATGAGTGAGAGAGGAATTACAGAGCCACCATGCCAGCCGACCCCCTTTCTTTTTCTTTTTCCTGAACTGGTTTGGACTCTCCCTACCATGCCTCAGCTCCCTTCCTATAGACACAGACACACATTTTGACATTTGTGGTTTTTCCACTTTTGCAGGAGTCCTGAGCTCCTAACCCTAGTGAATGTGGAGGGTCGACTGTACTCTGTTCTGCTGCTGGACATCTGTTGTTATCATGCCTTCAAGTCAACTCCAACTTACAGAGACCTATCTTGGTTTCCTTGGCAAGATTTATCCAGAGGAGGTTGCCATTACCTTTCTCTTATGCAAAGAGAGTGTAACTTCCCCATGACTAAGTGGGGATTCAAATCATAATTTCCTGATGTTTTAGTACAGTACTCAAACCACTACACCACATTACTTTTTGAATATCTCTTACCATCAAGAATTTCTTCTTGATGGTTAATTGAAATCTCCTTTCTTATAGTATGAATCCAATGGTTAGAATCATAGAATCAAAGAGTTGGAAGAGACCACAGAAGCCATCTAGTCTAACCCCCTGCTATGCAGGAACACACATCAAAGTATTCCCAACAGATGGCCATCCAGCCTCTGCTTAAAAACCTCCAAAGAAGGAGATTTCACCACACTCCACTGATGCAGCATATTCCATTGCCAGACAACTCTGATCGTCAGGAAGTTCTTCCCAAGGTTCAAGTGGAATCTCCTTTCCTGTAGCTTGAATCCATTGCTCCCACTCTCCCTGACAAAGCATCCCTTCAAATATTTAAACATGGCTTTCATGTCCACTCTTAACCTTCTCTTCTGCAGACTAAACATACCCAGCTCCCTAAGCCGTTCCTCATAGAGCATGGCTTCCAGACCCTTCACCATTTTGGTTGCCCTCCTCTGGACATGTTCCAGCTTGAATTGATATCCTTCTTGAATTGAGGTGTCCAGAACTGGACACAGTATTCCAGATGAGGTCTAACTAAAGTAGAATAGAGTAGTAGCCAAAGCAGAATAGAGTGGTAACCAAAGCAGAATAGGTTTGGGTCCTATCTTCTAATGTAGAGCTTTCCAAAAGCTTTCCTAAATGCCCCTCCCTAAACTGCAAGCCCCAGGATTCCATAGTATGTTGAAAGTGGAATAATAGCATTATAAAAGTGTAGTGCGGAAATGGCCTGAGTTGTCTAAAGAATAAACAGAACATGCTACCTTAAGCAAAAAGTTTGATTCTGAAGAACAATTAAAATTCTAGCCTTGTTACACAACGATGTAATAAATGGGTTGATTCAGGGCAAAGTGATATTGGCAGGGCGCCTCATTGGATTGGGACTGCCATACCAATCTAAAGGAGAATAAGAGCCTGTCATAACAACAATGCTTGATAAAGTGGAAGGCAGTAGGAAAAGAGGGAGACTACACTTCTGGTGGATTGATTCAATCAAGGAAGTCACTGTCCTGAATTTGCAAGACATGAGCAGAGGAGTGGATGACCAGAGCTCTTGAAAGTTTCTCATTTAGAAGACTACCATATGTTGAAGTTGACTTGACGACGACAACTACTATTACTGTAGCAATGCCATCTCATAATGAGTCCAAAGTATGATAGATTCACTTTAGTCATTGAAAGTTCTAGTGAAAGTTCAGACTTTATTTGCTCTCAGATCCACTTTTTTGTCTTTCTGGTGGTCCCAGGTATCAGTAGAACTCTTTGCCATCACCATATTTGTTACATGTTACAATAGAATCATAGAATCATAGAAATCTAGAGTTGGAAGAGACCACAGGGGCCATCCAGTCCAACCCCCTGCCATGTAGGAACACCATCAAAGCACTCCCGACAGATGGCCATCAAGCCTTTGCTTAAAAACCTCCAAGGAAGGAGACTCCACTACACTTCGAGACAGCACATTCCACTGCCGGACAGCCCTGACTGTCAGGAAGTTCTTCCTGAGGTTCAGGTGGAATCTCCTTTCCTGCAGCTTGAATCCATTGCTCCTTGTCCTGGTCTCTGGAGCAGCAGAAAACAAGCCCTCTCCCTCCTCTACATGGCATCCCTTCAAATATTTAAACATGGCTATCATGCTCCCTCTTAACCTTCTCTTCTGCAGACTAAACATCCCCAGCTCTCTAAGTCTATTCTCATAGGGCGTGGCTTCCAGGCCTCTCACCATTTTGGTCGCCCTCCTCTGGACTTGCTCCAGCTTGTCAATATCCTTCTTGAATTGGGGTGCCCAGAACTGGACACAGTATTCAAGATGGGGTCTAACCAAAGCAGAGTAGAGTGGTACCAGTACCTCCCTCGATCTAGACACCATACTCCTATTGATGCAGCCAAGAATTGCATTGGCTTTCTTGGCTGCCGCATCACACTGCTGACTCATGTTCAGCTTGTGGTCTATGAAGACTCCTAGATCCCTTTCACACGTACTGCTATCCAGCCACGTGTCCGCCATCTTATATTTCTGTATTCCATTTTTTCTACCTAAATGTAGGACCTTACACTTCTCTCTGTTGAATTTCGTTTTGTTCGCCTCGGCCCAGCTCTCCAATCTATCCAGGTCATTTTGAATGTTGATCCTGTCCTCTGGCGTATTAGCAACCCCTCCCAATTTGGTGTCAATCTTGAAAAGTAACCCGTTGCTTTATATGTTCTGGTGTTTGTTACTTTTCTGTTACTTTTTAAAAGAGAAAAAAAGGCCATAGAACTGATAAGAAACTCATCTGGTCAAAATTTCTCTAAAATGCCCATGACATATAGCTTCTGAAAATGACTAGAAACTGATGCCAGTTACACATGCATATAGAGAGAAAAGTAACCTGTCTCTTTTACTGTTTAAGTTTCATTTGAAATTTGGCTTTATAATTAATGTTTATACCTTATTATACACGTTAACTCTTTTAGTCACAACTTGTGGCTTCGCAGCTGCATTAGACCCCATCTCTGTTGGGTTCTGCCAAAGGGAGGAAGGTGACCCCTGGTGGATCTAGAAGCTCAGCTCAGGAGCACTTGCTGTCTGATGAAGAATCCGGGAGGGGGAAGGTTTTGAGAGACAGACAGGTGGAGAGTCATTCTCCAAACTTCTGGAATCTAAAATATGTTTGGGATAATAAAGAATACAAAGTGGTGGATTAAGGAGGAGAGAAAACACATGCCAGGTTAGCAGGGATAGTCTTGATTAACCCTCTGTCATCCCACTTTTTCAGCTGCTTCTAAATTGTCCCAGTTTATCTCTCTCCTTTTGCCACCTCCCTCTTCTAGCTTGTGTGTTTTTCCTCATTAATAACTTTTGCCATTTTGACTCCACTCCAGTGTAACTTGGCCACATGTGTTCCTATTTTCATCTGTGAAAAACTGGAGAGTTTGGAAAAAGTGATAGAGATAACACAGACAATTGGAATATCTGAACCTGGACAGCCAGGCAGATGAGTCAGGAAAATAGGTGAGTGGCAAACATGAAATTAGAAAGGAGTTTGCCCTGAGAAAGAGGGTAAGGGATGAAGAGGCAAGCAAAGTGGATGAGGCAAGAATGGGCAAGTAAAAGACAATGACACGGGAAAAACAGTAAGCCTGGTCCTGAAATTAGGTCATGAAGCACTCATGTAAGGAATCAGATCCAGGGCGTCTGCAAATTGTTATTTTTATTTCATTTTTATTGCCACATAAAGGTGCTGTAGGAAGGAGGTAGCAAGCCATCTCTAAGTATTTCTTGCCTAAGAAAACCTCATGAAATTTATGCAACAAGTGACCTGAAGGCACACACGCACACACAATTGCCCCTGTGGAATTCAGTGCCACAGGTGCAAAAATAACTTGATCGGCCTTGTAGGGTGGCTACATGTCTTCTTTTACAGAGAATAGTTCTCTCTTGGAAGGGCTATCTGAAGACAATCCTGTCTTTGAGGACATTTCCGAACTTGTTGTGTTGAGCATAAGATCAAAAAACAGAACAGAACAAAATCCCAGATCCATTCTGTGTGATATCTTAGATCAGCCAAAAGACCAGAGTAGGAATCATCTGTTGTTGTCGTGAGCCTTCCATTAATTTCCACCATATGGCAACCCTAAGACAAACCTATTGTGGAGGTTTCTTCCAAGATTTGTTTGGAGGGGGTTGCCATTTTCTTCTCTGAGGCTGAGAGAGTGTGACTTGCTCAATCCAGCACCTGAACCCCTAGTCCACTCTGGCTTTTAAGACTAAAATGTCAGTTTGATACCTATTTGATAAACTATGAATCCATCCTTGGAAGAATCAAACCAACAAGAATGCTATTTTGGATTTCAAGAGATCAGTGATATAGTTGGATGAAACTGGAAAGGTTATCAGTAGAACTTGAAAGGCTTGTTTTCAGATGCATTCACTTTTAAAATTTCTGTATTTTAAGAACACTTTGTTAATAAGTACTTTTAAAGACATAACTGGAGCAAAGTAACTGGACTGGGACAGAAAAAGCTCACTTGGATTAGCTATGTTAACATATTTGACCTGGAACATTGGCCCATTCAGATTTTCATAACAGTGTTCAGAACTGCCCTGGTCTGAACTACAGGAGAAGATGCTGAAGACTGACACAGTTCGAAGCACGGAAGTGAAGGAAGAGACAGAATCTTTTCTTCTCATGACATGGCACTCTTGCCAACCGCGCAGCTGCTAAAATTAAAAATGAAAGCCAATTATAGATAGTGGGGATGACTATTCAGATGGCTTTAGCATTTCGGAACATAAAGAATATTCAGCATTAGGCAGCTGTCTTGGGCAGCAGAGCCTGGACATTACCCAGCATATTCATTACAATGTGCACCATATTGCATTGCTCTGGAATACTTGAGAAGATTAAAAGGACAATGTCATTATGTCAGGGGGATTATGAGAAATACAAATGCTGAGTGACTTCCTTCTGCCACCAGCATATAAACCTAAACAAAAAGCCCAGTGAAATAGTGCATGGCAGGGGGTTGGACTGGATGGCCTGTGTGGTCTCTTCCAACTCTACATTTCTATGATTCTATGATTCTATAGGAGGGGACTTGGCATAAGAGATTTGGTTGAAGTTGCCTCAACCCCTGAACCAGCCTTACCATTTCAAACTTAGATCTCTGGGGAACTCCAATGCTTATTATACCTCACTATGAACATGTTCAGGTTTCTTCTGTTCTCCGTTTTGTGGTCTTTACCATTCCAATAGAAGTATTTCCCATCTCACTTTAGGAGCCATTTCTGAGAGTGTCAGATTTGTTTTAGAAGCTCAATTGCGTCATAACTACTTGACTACCATACCATACTCTCCAAATGTCCTGATCAATTTTCTGTCATCTCGCTTCTTCAGCTGCTTTTAAAATGTCTCCTCCAACTCTCCTGTACTTCAATTGCTGCAAATTGAGTTCAACATGTCAAACTATTTTGCAGTCTCTGAACTCAGTAGAGATGAAGGGAGAGGTGGGACAAAATCTTGCCTTTCCTAGCAGGCTCAGGCAAAAGCAAGCCTCTCCTAGGCCCTTTTCGCACGGGCTTTCTCTCGCGAAATAGCCCCGTGAGCCTCACGGGGGTGGGAGCATCGCTCTGCACGACGCACTCCCACTTCTGCCATGCTCACGGGGCTGCAGCAGCGCGATCGCGGTTTTTTTTATTTTCGCTCGAAGTGAAAATCACCCGCACTCGCGCAACGCTCCCGGCGTCCATGCATGCTTTCCTGCTGTGCGGAGCATCGGGGAGGCAGCCGGGTCGCGCTTCCTTCCCTCTGCCCCTGCGGAAGGAAGGGGCGGGGTGCTACACGACGGACGCGCCAGCCTGCTGCCTCGCGCGAGTGGGGAGGGCGGCTCGCACGAGAAGCCTCCTCCGGGAGGCTGCCGCTTCCCCTCGTTCCTTCGCCTGCGGAAGGAAAAAGGGGAAGCGGCAGCCTCAGAGGAGGCTCTCGCTCGAGGGGGAGGGCGGCTTCAATGCAAAAAGGGCCCTAGTTTGTGTCTGCTTTCTCTTTAATGTCATTTGCCTTTTTTTTAACATACTCTGGTGTTGCTTGGCCACACATGTCCCAATTTTCATCTGAGAAATATTAGAGGATATGCCACACTCTCCCTCTTCCCTCATTAACTTTCTGAAATAAGTCTAAAAGGTTACTGTGGCAGGACTTCACTTTGCAGAAGCCATGTTGATTCTTCAGAATATCTTGTCCTTCAAATGCAATCATTTCAGTCTGGTCATTGTTCCTGTGTTACTGGGCCATACACCCTCACTCCATGATATGGTTTAATTGGCAAATATCATTTAACTGGCATGAGATATAAAGTATACAGTGCTATGCCTGCAAGCTATGATGGTGAAAGAAGACTGGCTGAACACATGCGATGTGAAAATAGGTCAGAAAGGACCTCAGAGCATGGCCAGGTCATAGTCAGGGCAGCTGCGGCAATAATGGATTTGCAAATGTCCTTCAATGACTTGACCTTTAGAGACAATAGCTCCCAAAACTGCCTCCACAGAGGAACTGATTGTCTTCAGCCCAGTTTCTCTGCCCACTGAAACTCTGCTTT
Source organism: Ctenosaura bakeri (assembly GCA_948474755.1). Lineage (NCBI taxonomy): Eukaryota > Metazoa > Chordata > Lepidosauria > Squamata > Iguanidae > Ctenosaura > Ctenosaura bakeri. The sequence goes on along the minus strand of CAOLHI010002404.1, from coordinate 58,173 downwards.
TGTCTCTTCACCTGCCCCTCCATTAGGGAGCTATCATATTCCCATCAGTCCTTTGTCATCTAATGCTAAGGCCATTAGCTCATTCCAGACCCCATTGTTTGCTCTGGCAGAGACCCATTAACACCTTCCCCCTCAGGGTGGAAACAGGTTATTTAAACTCTGGCTGTGAGCCAGATAATTCATAGTTCTTTGGACATAGGTTGTCACTCTGCTGCTCCAATTCCCATTCTTATACTACCCTCAGACTCCTAGTCTGAGCCACATCACTTTGTGTCTTCTCTGCAGGATAGCAAAATAATACCCATTTTGCCCTAACTCCTCATTATCCAATTTTTCCTCCCTTTCCTTTCAGTCAGCCTTGTGTGATTGTGAGTGGATCTTGTGTGCATGTCATTGTCAATTTCCCCCAATAAAACAAAATTCACTTTTGAATCTCCAGCTGGTATCCTTGCATTAGTATCAGTATACACAGGTGTAAAATATTCTGCTAGGTTATCCCTTCTCACATCTTCCCCTTTGAGCTAATATTCCCCACTGTTTCGTGGAGGTACTGGCATTGCTTGGGGACCTCAAAGTCACCCACATTTTGTGGTAATACCTGCCACTTTACATGGAACTGATGTTATGTAACAAGCTTGTAAATGCCTAGATCTTCCTTCCAATTTTTTGTGAGGCAGCCAATTTTTGTGACAGATTGCATGTGGTAGTAATAAATGTCAGATGTGAACCCTATTGGTTAGCCCCACCTCCAGCAGACCCACTGAATCTGTTGTTGAATGGTGAGTTAAAATGCAGGTAAACCTCATTTAATGGGTGTATTCTCTTTGGGATTAACAATAGGATTTAAGACAGAGGTACTTACTAGGTGAACTTGACTAACTGTGAATCACTTATTTGAGGTGCACTCTAGATCTCCTGAGATTCTGAAGGCCTTTATTATAATGCATTAAATCTATGCCTTTACTTGGTGAAAGATATTTCTTAAGAAGTATTATTGTTGATTATGCATAATAGGCAAACATTTTGTTTGCCATACATGTTCAAGTGTCTTGTTCAGCAGGTCCAGCTTGTGCAATGTGCAAGCTGTGTTTTTGGAAGGCTTTAAAATATTTACATTTTTCCAGTCCTTTTGTTGCAAAAGTAAATGTTCTTTAGAAAATAGACAATTGTGGCTAAACTTGAAACAGTCAAAAGGGTTTTCAAAGATTGTACCCATTCCTTTATGCTGAGATTGAATTCATTACCCAATGGGAGCTGATATAACATAACAGGGAGGAGACTTAGCTGTGAACCAAGGAAGCCCGAGTTCAAATCTTTCTTCAATCATGTCAGGGGTTGGGTTGTTAACAGCTCCATGAGTGGCCCTAGTGAGGCTGCTCTCTATCCTAATTTAAAAATAATACTGAGAAAGTCCCCCTGTGCCAACCAGAAACTGTGAGAGCAATTTTTCCATGCCTCCCCAACTATTTCAGGTCAGAGGGACTCCCCTCCACCCAAAACTAGAAAACTAGAATGTATGTTCACTTCCAGTTTTATTTTTGGGGGGGGAGTGCCCCTCCTGTCAGAAATGGGAAGAAACCTGATGAAATTGCCCTTTGTGAACTCTAAGGAGACAGATCAGATTTTGATTTTTTTTTTTTTTAAAAAAAGGGTATGTGTGGCCTTTGAAAGCCCAGAGTGATGCCAGCAATCCTACTTTAGAAGGCACTACCACCAATGCCTTGTATTGTGCCTTTTTAACACTTAGGATCTGCTATGATTTGACCTTTAATGGTGCCAAACTCAGCTGAGATACATCACACTGTCCATTGCCTATGATGGCTAGAACGGATGGGGCTTTTCTGGCAGACACATGATTCCCACCTTTGCTCAAGTATCTCCCTGCTTAATTCTTTAAGAGTATGGGAAGTTACAGGGATGAGTTACAAAACAAAGTTTGATGACAGTTTTGAATTCACAATTAGGTCAGCCATTTAATCTCAACCAAAGCTGAAATGCTCATCGCCCACCAGAAGATCAGTATGATAAGGATAAGTTAGAGTCCTCAGGACTCAAGAATAGCAAGACATTGATTGTTCCTACAACTCAGGACTTTGGATAAGCTATAAAATATAACTCATATAAATAGAATTTGGTTTAATTGCATGTTAACTTTTGTACTAAGAGGTTTCTGTTGTTGTTGTATTGTGTTTTTAAGAGGTTGTACTTCACCTTGAGTCCCATGATGGGAGAAAGGTGAAATATAAATTAAATCAAATTAAAAATAATACATTTGCAAAGGGGTGTATGAGACACTGCACCCCTAGATGGCAGCAAGTTGGTTTTGGAGTTGAAAGAAGAGGCAGTCTGCAAGAACAATGACAACTGGGGGCACTGACTTGGCTTGAGATTGCCAGGTGTCATGCTCATCTGCAATGCAGGACTTCTTGAGAGTAGGGGCTTTCTCATTAGTACTGGATCTGCCTGATGGAAAGCTCTTCACCACACTGGGATCAACTGCCAAAATGTTTGTAGCTAAGGCCATTTCTGCACTAGACTGTTATAGTGCTATTATTCCACTTTCAACATCCTATGGGATCCTGGGGTTTGCCGTTTAGGGAGGGGCCTGAGGCCCCTCTCTAAACTGCAAATCCCAGGATCCCATAGGATGTTGAAAGTGGAATAATAGCACTATAACAGTCTAGTGTGGAAATGGCCTAAGTTCTGGAAAGGTCTGAGGTATTTCACTATAAGCCTCAACTTTGGGGCATTTTAAACGGCTATAAATGAATTTTTCCAGAGCTCTCTACAGCTCATCAGTCATGTTTGCTTTCTTTACATCCCTTGTTATAAATGCTTCCTTGCTACTTGGCTTCAGGCAGTATTTTGTTTCCATCATGGAACTCTCCTTGTTTGTTACCCACTTAGGTCTACATGTGCTTTGATGTCAAACTGTGTGACCTTGCCTTGGGGTGTAGTTATGGGCAGGGACAAAATGAGACCATTCCCTAGCACCACTAAGTAAGAATTCTGCCACTTCCAAATAAAATTTTCCTTCAGCCCCCAAATTTCCAGCACTGCTAAGAAGCACTGAAAATTATTTGCGCCTAGAACTCTTATATTGGCTGTTTTCTTGTTCCCTCAGTATCGTTGCCTGCCCTTTTTCTTTGGATGTCTAGATTGTACAGTGCACTTTCCATATATGCAGGGATTCCCTTCCAGAAACCCTTGTGTAAAACAAAAACCATGAATGCTCCATCCCATTATTGTCAATGGATGCAATGTGCATGCACGTGCACTGGTGCAGCTGCATGTCTGGCACATCCATTGATGATAATAGGACACCAGGAGGCTTTGTGTGATCTTGCATTCATGTATGTGGAGGTTGTGTCAACAGAGGGCGCACTGTAAACACGCAACTGAAGTTACTGCAATGCTAAAACTTGGAGAGCTGAAGGAACATTTCACTTTGGGTAGAATTCTTATTGAGGAAATGCCCTTACCTAGCCTTCCTCTAGCTAAACCCCTGCCTTGCCTCTGTATCTATGTCCATTAAACTTATTTATTCTCTGGCAAAACATGCATTTTGACCTTGGCCCTATTCCTTGACTCTGATTCCAGATTCTCTATCCTTGGTTGATCTATTGTTGGTGTAGAACCTGCCTGGTATTTGACCCTGGACTTAGAAACCTTACTACTGGGGCCTACTCATTCAGTAATATAGAAACAGCAGTCTATAGATCCTAGAATACACAGTTTGTTTTAGGTTCCTGAGTTAATCTATAATTTGCACCTTTTGGAAAAAATGTTACCTAGGTGTTAAATGTTAATAGTTCTAGGGAATTCAATGCTGAAAGCCAGCTCTCCCTCTTAGGCAGAGTGGGGCAATTCCCTCAGGCAGAAGAAGATGCTGTGGGTGCAGCACCCTTGCTGTTCCCCTTTGTTAGAGGACAGAGCTGTATACATCACACAGTATATCTTGGCTCCCCTGAACTTCCCTCAAGATGTACTGAAGAATGCTAGCCTATTTCCAGCATTCAAGCAGTGATGTATTTAAGTCTTTTACTCCAAGTCTCGAGTCTCTGCCTTCTAGTCTGGAGTCTCAAGTCCTTGCAATATACTTTCAAGTCAAGTCTCAAGTCTGGAGCCTACTATAACAGAAGAAAAAAAAGAAGGCAGTAGTGGTCTCAATAACTAGAAAATCAAGATGTGCAAAAAATTTGGGGTTTAAAAAAAAAATCACAGGCAAATTTCAACAAGGCTTTATTTAAACAAGACTGTGTTGTTAAATCAAATTTCTTCTGAAGTGGGGAACAGGGTCCTTCTTACTCCCCCTTCCCAAAGCTGGAGGCTTTTGTGTCAATGGGCACACAAGAGTCTGCAGCTTTTGAAGTGGGAAAAGGACCCTTCTTACTTCCTACTTCCAAAGCTGGAGGCTTTTTTGGAAGTGGAGAATAGGATCCTTCTTGCTCCCCATTACTGAAGCTTCAAAAGCTTTAGAAGGAAGTATCCTTCTTCTCAAGCCCATTGCCTAACACATTACCTGTACCCTTCTGAGAAACACACCTTGTGCTCTGGGGGCAAGTCTTGCCTTCTGCTCTACGGAAAGGTTTTAGAAGGCTTCTCCAACATGCAACGGGGACAACCTGCTGAGCAGACCTCACTCTACTCAAGCCTCTTGCCTAACAGGTTTACTGTTCCCCTATGAGAAATGCACCCATGATTTGGGCTTGAGACAGATTGTTTCACGAGCAATAGGTAAGAGGAGATGGAAGTGATGTTGAAAGTCTTAAGGTTTCTGATATGAATGTACTGTGTTCCTGAACCAAGGGCAGCAAGTTGCTCATGGAAAACACACAAGTCGTGAGTCAAGTCAGCGTGTCATTAACTGCTGAGTAGAGTCATTGAAGTGACTTGAGTCTGAGTCAATTGATGTGAGTGTGCACTCAAGCAACATTGAACCATTAACTTAGTTTCTGCACATGAAATAGAAAAGATCAGCCATGTTGTCTTTTAGTTGAAGCAGTAAAATACCTGAGGCCGGCCCTGCTACATCAGCCTCCTAGCAGACAGTAGATACCATTGCTTTGAGGTTTTTCAACTGTAACAAGGGCTAGTGTTGCTTGTTTTCTTCCCTAAAAGTTCAAAAGAGGGTAATTCCAAACCCCAAGAACAAGTAATTTCAGATTATTATTTTTTTTGACAGAGAAAGCTGAAGTTTATTATATCTGGCCAGGGCATGCTTGAGTATACAGATGTTTTGATATTCTCAGCAACAGAGCTTGTATTCAGAACAGTAACACATATGGGCTTCTCCAATGTTCCACTAACATAGTTGTGTATATAGGGAAAAAATTTCACAAAATTTTAAAAACACAAAACAGTTTTCAGTCATTCCTGAGAAGATGACATCTACAGTTGTAGGTACAATAAAATGGTCTGTTTTATTTGGACATCTTAATGATGTCAATTTCCATGCTTTCAGATCATATGGAGTTGTAGTCAGGCAATGAGGAAGAGAGAAGACACAGATCAACATCGTAGTACAAATTCAATCACCTTAAGTATGTACACAGCTCAGTTTACTGGTTAAACTTCCGTTTATGATTTAACTGAGCTGCCAGAAACCTGAAAGTCATATACATATATATAAACCTGTATTATCAAAATGAATGGTACTGAAATTATTCTATGGAAGAAGGTGGAAGATATTTCAACAGATTTCACATAACTATATTCAGTTGTCCCTATGGAGAAGAGCCCACATATGCTCTGACAGCATATATGGAGCTCCTGTGCACATAAGGCTTTCCTATCCACTCCAAAACTTTGTACATACAAAATCATCTCTCTACAGACGAGAGCCTCCGGTGAGGCAAGTAAGATAGCCCTTGAAGACTGGAGAATACATGTGCATCAAAGACTTCAAGGGTCATGATCTGAATATTAAACAGTGTCAGTTTTTAAAGACTCATTGCTCTGAATCACAACTTTCATTAACTGAATTTACTATTTCTCCAGAATCATGTTTATTTTCCCCTAAAGATCTATCAAAACCTTGATCATTATTTGGAAGCACTGGCTTCTAAAGCAACTATAGAGCTGGGATATTGCACTTGATAGGTTTTTTTTACACTTTTAAGAAATGTTTTGGATTATGCTATGCAGAACAAGTAAGAAATATGACTGAATGGATGAAGCACAACAAAACTGCAGTAGGTGCAGAGCTGTTACCAAAAATAGCAACAAATTGTCTCATTACTCACTTCTGTAGAATCTAGTTCTCCCATGTTGCAATATCCTACATTTCTTCATTCCACACTAGGGCCCTTTTCGCAGCGCTGGCGCTCACGTGACGGAGGAGGGTGGCTCGCGCAGCAACCCTCTCCCGCAACCCCGCCGCTTCCCCCACCTCCTTACCGCACACGGAGTCTTTGTGTGCGACGGGCGCTCTTCAGCCACGCCCCCAGCTTCCGCAACGCTCTCTGGGAGCTATAGGCGGCGCGGGGGGCGGAAGCGGGGAGGAAGCGCAACAGGCTCGCCTGCGACGGCGCTCCGCATTCTGGTAAGCGCGTGGCACCGCCGGGAGACTTGCGCGAGCGCCGTTTATTTTCAGTTCAAGCCGAAAATAAAAAAATACGCGCTCGCGCAGTGTCAGCCCCATGAGCACCACGGAAGTGGGAGTGCGTCGTGCAGAGCGACGCTCCCACTCCCGCGAGGCTCAGGGGGCTCTCGCGCGACAGAAAGGGCCCAAGAATGAGAAGGAAATGCGCGAAAAGGGCCCAAGAATGAGAAGGAAATGCAAAGCATCATCATGCTAGTTTTAGGTAAGTTCTTTTACGTTCTATGCAAGGAGGAACCAGTTGTGAGGATGCTATGTTCAGAAGTAGATAGGTGTTCACCATAAAGACTTTGTCAGTATTGAGGACTAGCGTATATACCCGGTGTTGCCCAGGATTTTATTTTCTCATAGGTGATACTTGTTAGAAAGATTTGAGATCCTCTGTCTCTAATTCCCCAAACTGTCTTGTCCAGCACCTGTAACTTATCCCTATATTCCCTAATCCAATCTGTATTCAGTTATTAACATACAGAGGTTGGGTTCCTGAGAGAATACACTGTCCTCCTCCTTGCTGCTAGGCCTCATATCCATAGCAACTGGCCTATTCAAGACAGACATAGTTGACTGAGGCCCAAGAGCTCCTGGGCTGAGAATTCTAAAGGCCCCTCCCTAAACCACAAACCCCAGGATTCCATAGAATTTTCTTAGGCAGCCAATCATATGAGGTCTTCGCCTGACACAGCCAATCATATGAGGTCTTCACCTGACACAGACAAACAAACTTTGACTTTTATATATTAGATATGATCAGTGTTCAGATCATAAATAAAGGCCAGGACATAGGCCCTTTCCTCACCTTACCTTTTTCCGGCGCTGGGGTGCGGGGATCACGCAAGCAGCCTCTGGCAAGAGGCTCTCGCATCTCTGCTGCTTCATCTCCGCACAAGCTGCCTGCTTGCACGAGAGCCCCGCTTCTTCCTTCCGCAGTGCAGCTTGGGACTTTCCCAGGCTGCGCTGCCGCAGGAAACGCAACCAGCGAAGCTCCAGAGGCTCCGCACGCCAGATAAGTATGTGTGGGGCCCAGGAGCAATGCGCGATCACACACCATTTTCAGCCTCTAGCCAAAAAATAAAAGGTGCGCGATCGGTGCCTGCCGGCCCCTGGAGCATCGTGCAATTGAGTACATCGTGCAGATCACTCCTCACAATCGCGCGATACTCCAGGCGCCCTTTCGCATGGGAAATGCCGTGCAGAAAGGGCCTAAGTTTTTGATATGTCAGTCTTTAAGCATGCTGATCCTTGTCCTATTGCTGTGCAAAAATCAGTAGCAGATTGCACTTCAAGGTTAACACTGAGGGCAGTGCTTACTGGAAATGCCCTTATAATCCTACAATGTTCAACACCCAACACAAACCAACCAACCAACCAAATAAACAAAACAACCCCCCGTAAGCCCTTATAGGTTTTGGGAAAAATATAGAACTGAATACCAAGGTCTTTGATTTTGCATAGGCAAGTTTGCTGGTTTAGGGCTAAGCCTACTAGGCTTTGGAAGGAAAAACAAGAGAACAAGGCAAGAATTGTAAATGAGCTGCTAAATGGTGCAAAGAGCTGAACTAATTTTTACCTGCTCATTCTAGTCCTATGTGGCAACAAATCTTTCAAAAGCAAATTATATGAAGCATCTGTATTCCTGTAAGACCATCTTAGAATACAAACAGCTTTTTGAATGAAGTTCAATGGAAGACACTTGGTTGAAGAGAAAAAATGTTCTGCTGGTAAAAGATCAAAGATGATGAAACATGGACAGTGAGGTCTCTAAGAGCCATCTTGTCAGCAATTCTTCACTGAAGAAGCTGTACTCTTTCTAGCAGCAATTAACAGTAAATCAGTGCCAAGCTCACAATGTAATTAGAATGTATGTGTCTTCATGTGCTTTTTTCATTAGCAGAGACTGCCCTGCCTTCCACATTCCCAGTTATACCTAGAATTTCTGTAATACATGGATCAAAATCAAGTATGTTTAAGACCCACCATCTACTTCATGATTTACCTCTCACCTGAGAATTCTTAAGCTCTATCTATTCAGCTAGGCCTCCTGTATATGATGAATTCAAGTCTTTCACATCCCATAATGTTTTCCCTATATTCCATTCCCCTAGACCCCCGCCCTCTCCTCTCAATTAGCTGGCTGGCATAAATGGCACCATAACTTCATTAAGTCTTGCACCTGCCACTACAGCTCTATCAAGCAGATCTGCTAAATGCCCATCATCCTCTGAGCCAAGAGTTCACATACATTCTCTTTGGAGTTTCTCCAACTTAAAAGGCAACACAAAGCAACATAAAGCAATATCCAAGTATCTTCAGAAACAGATGTGCTTGCTTTGGAAGCCTTACTTAAGGCTGAGAAATCTCTTATATATGACAATAAATAAACACATATATGAAGCCTATACTCCAACAGAGGAACAACACTGCAGTGAGAAACCCCCACAATCCTTTTGTTAGTATGGGGTCTTATGAATATACCAGCATGTGCTGAAACCAAGATGCAACTGTGGGGTAAGAATTCTGATTTGAAGACTAACTCAGGCCATTTCCGGCGGCCTCTCCCTGAACTGCAAACCCCAGGATTCCATAGGATGTTGAAAGTGGAATGATAGCACTATAACAGTCTAGTGCGGAAATGGCCACAGTCTTTTATGACGAGTACACCTCAATTTCAACACACTACCAGAACATTTATAAGTAACCTTGGAAGTTAAGGACTTTTTATCTCACTGACACAGCTCCCTCTTGGAAAAAAAAACTGGCTTCAAAATTTTAAACTAGCAGAAAAATACAAGTTATTCACCTGTCCATTCACACCAGAACCAGTTATTTCAAATTTTAAAAATGAATAAATAATAAATACTGTGTGTGACAGCATAGCACAGTGGTCTGAGTATCAGAACAGAATTTGAAAGACCAGGATTTGAATCCCCACTGAGGTGCAGAAACTGACTGGGTGACCTTAGGAAAGTCACACTCTCTCAGCCTAAGAGCTTGGCAACGGCAACCTCCTTTGAATAAACCTTGCCAAGAAAACCCTATGCTAGAGTTGCCACAAGTCACAGCCGTCAAGGCATATGACAACAACAAAAATAGCATGAACTATATGAGGCGAGCTCCAAGTGTGTTTTGATTAGCCTATCAAGGGAATTCTGGAAGGGTGGAAAATTTTTCTTCCTGTTCCTTGCAGTTGCAGTCAGTATAGGAGGATGGGTCACTTAGCATTCTGTACTGAGTTGGCTGGCATGAGAGAGGCTATGAAATATACATAACTCTCTATGAAGGTCTACCCTGCTATAGACCAGCCAATCTATCCTTTTCTCCTGCATAGGAAAGGTTTCTAAGGCCAACTGTAACAAGCCCTACCACAACATCATTTAAATTTACATGGCATCTGCTTCACACCATTTGCTTTAAGCTTCTTGTCCACTGAAGCTTTTTTGGAAGGAAGGTAATTGTTAGCATTTCCATTCTTCTTGGGATTTACAGATGCATGGGCTGCTAGCCCCTTGAGAGGAACAGTTGGACTATGGAAGGAGGGGGATGGCTTGAGTGGTCTCATGTTGCCAGCTCCTTGGATCATAGAGCTTGTATCAGAAGGATGCCTACTTGGAAGCTGTTGCTTGGTGGTGGGTCGCTTTTTGCCTCACTCCTTACTTCTCCAGATCGCCGCTGGCGAGTCAATGAGCTTGATGTTGATTCAGCTCCTTTTGAGTGACCCTCGTAGGGAACAAACTGGCTGGTTCTTTCAGCATGTAAGTCCCTTCTGGGACCTGAATGGCTAGTGAGGAGTCTAGGAAAGCTTTCATGGGGAGTCAGCTGTTTGTTTGGCAAAGGACTGTGCAATGATTTGCCTTTGCCGGGACTTTTTAAGGTCCGAAGGACACCAGGAGCAGTCTGCGGCCTAGATCTGGCTGCCTTTCCTTGCTCAGCTTGTACTGTTTGTATCTGCAGCCACTCCAGCTCCAAAAGTCGATCAATGTACTTGTCAAGAAATCCCACAGCTTTACTTTTTTCTGGTTCCAATTTGCATTCCGTGTTGACAAACACTGTGAGCTCTTTCAAATCCCAAGTGTTGTAAGGGGGTGGGAGGAAATCAGGGTAATAATAATCCGGCTGTTTAAATTTGGCATCAAAGAGGTGTTCAAAATAAAGTGGATCGATTTCTTCAGCACGGAGGTTGAGCTCAGGTGGTGTGCAAGGCGAAGGGGGAATGGGAATTCGCTCCGAGTCAGAAAGGTCGCTGGCGCTGTCCCCATCAGAATCCTCTTTCATAATTCGCACGGATTCAAAGTCAAGAAACATGGAATCAGCAGAGGCCCCCAGACATACAGGACTGCAAGGGCCTGGTTCATCCAGAGGCCCTCCAGAATTTTGTCCTAAATGCCCTTTTTCTTTGCAAGAAAAACTCTGAAACAGCATATCTTCAGCTTTGTTGAAATTGCTCCAGGATTTGTCTTTAAATGCAGAAAGGCTTTTACTCTCTCTGGCCTCATGATGTTTTCTAATCACAGGCTCCTTTTTTAACCTTGGTGCTCTGCATGAGGAAGTGCAAATGTCTCTTGTTCTAGATGGAAAGAATAATATTTACAGTCAGCATTTTTCTTAAAAAAACAAACAGGCAGTTTTTTTGTTTCATCCACAAATCATCACAAATGTTTACTTACAAAATGGGGCTACGGGTAAGGAAAGAAAACATACTCACCAATGAACGCATAAACTTGATGGCAATGATGGGAACAAACTAATTCCTCCCCCCAAAAAGCAATATTTTGATGACACTTTTTATCATGTAGCTTTAATTATACAGAGTGACCTGCATAAAATCATTATTTGCATTTTTTTCCAGCTTCCACTGCAAACTTTCAATATATTTCCTGAAAAATCTGCAAACTCCCAAACAGTGGCATGAAAACCAAACAGGAAATTATATTTTGGGAGATTTATACAGAAGGCAACATAAAATGAAATGAGAGATGTCTTCAATTACATTTTGGCTACCCAGTTTATCTATCTGGTAATATAATCTCATAAATATTTTCACTGAAGCCGGATATTAGTGGTCCACCATGATAAAGCTGTATCCTGTGGCACAGAATATTCTGAATTATTTCCATATCTGGCAGGGGATCTTTTTGGCAAACATCTAATACTTACAGTACAGCACAATCTTATACTTATGTACTGAAAAGAATGTCACATGGAATTCAGTGGGGTTTGTTACCAGGTGAGTGGGTTTAGGACTGTAGCCTTGATTGGGCTTTTCTTTACGTATGCTCAAGATCTATAGGATGCTGAAGAGCTATATGGAGAGATCCTAGTCTTATAGTTTTGCTCAGTTATTGCAATAACTGAGTGTTCCATGGGTAAGTTGCATTGAACTCAGGTGGTTCTTCCAAGTAGACATGCATACGATTACAATGAAACATGCTTAATTATGGGGCTGTGGTTATTCTAGGAACTGTAAAGGAAGCACCATCTTTCAGCTGCCAGTTTCTGAAGTGTAGCACTGCAGTGTAATGGTATGGTGTTAGACACAAAATCATAGAGCTGGAAAATCAGACCCAACCCCTTGCTCACCGCATGAGCTCAGCTCCAGCATCCCCAGCAAGTAGGTGCCAAGTCTCATTTTGAAGACATCTACCACCTCTCTAGGGAATTGGTTCCATTAACAGCTCTCACTGTTAAGAAGTTCCTTTAATGTTCAACCAAAATCTAACTTTAAATAATGAAACCTAATTCTACCCTCTGAGGCAGAGAGAACAAGCCTGCACCCTCCTCTTTATAGTAGCCCTTGAGGTATTTGAAGACTGTGATCATGTCACCCCTCAATGTTCTCTCCATCGAGCTGAACGTGCCCAGCTCCTTCAACCTCTCTTCCCGTTTTGTTCTCTATACCTCTTATCATCCTTACTGCCGTTCTCTGAACTCACTCCTACTTGTCTACACTCTTCTTAAAACAAGGCACTCAGAACTAAACACTACATTCGAGATGAGGTCTGACCAATGCCGAATATAGGGAGACTATTGCTTACCTCAACTTGGAAACTATGCTTCTATTACTACAGGTTAGGGTAGCATTCACCTTCTTTGCTGCAGCATCACACTGCTGGCTCATGTTTAATTTACCATCAGCAATAATTCCAAGATCCTTTCCACAAGTAGTACTACTGAGACAAGAATACCCCATCTTATATTTGGTTTGGTTTATATTTGGTGTATTTGGTATTTAATTTTTGTAGCTTAAATGTAGAATTTTGCATTTGTCTCTGCTAAATTTCATTTCACTAATTTCAGTCCAGTTTTTTAGTTTAAGAAGTTCCTTTTGAATGTTCACTCAGATTTAAATCTGACTGAGTTCTCCAGGGCCTACTCACAAGGACACAATTCAAATTGCTGGCTTTAGCCTTTAAATACAGTTTAGAACCATGTTATGTGAAAAACAGCCTACACCCTGCACAGGCTTCCCCCCATTATCTGACAGGTTAGGGACCGAGCACCATCAGAAAATGGAATTGGTTGAAAAGTGGAAGTCATGTACTCTACTGTAAAGAGCATGAAGGGCTTAACAGATATTCACTTAGGACCAACCACACACAGGCTGCTTGCAAATTCACTCAGCTGGTTTGGCACCTTTCGTGAAGTGCATGTACACGATCAGTCCCAAGTCAGCCTCTGTGGGCAAGAAGAACTTATGAAAGAGCACAACCCCCATCAAATTAATGGAATTTGTCCTTAATTTAGAAGCATCAAAAGAGCAAGTTGTTAGATAACAAGGTGTTGAAAAGTGGGGCCTTCCTGTATAAGTATGCCAAAGCGTTAATATCAGCACAAAAACCCCTATTTATTTATTTATTCATTCATACATTTACTTATTATCCTTCCTGTCTTTCCCAGAACTGGTACCTGAGGCAGCTTGCAACAAAACTGAAACAGATACAGATGATAGAAAGCACAAATAAAAACAGGAGCCCTGGTGGCGCAGCGGTTAAATGCCAAGTACTGCAATCACAAGGTTGTGAGTTCGATCCTGCCGGGCTCCAAGGTTACTCAGCCTTCCATCCTTCCACAGGTCGGTAAATCAGTACCCAGCTTGTTGGCGGCATGTATAGAAAATGTATCGAAATACATGCTATTTGTAAGTTGTTCGCCGCCTGATCCATATGGAGAGGAGGATACAAATAAATAATAAAAAATACAAAAGATTATCATGTACAATAGCAACCAAGCATGCTATAATATTAAAATACTGTTGAATTAAAAGCACTTCAGTTTTTTTTAAAAGGCCACACCAAGTTAAAAACAAAAAACCCACCTTCAACAGCCTGGAAGGAAAGTCAAGAGCAGCCACTGAGAAGGCCTTGTTTTGGGTCACCGACATATGTAGCTGGGAAGACTGTAAAACTAAAAGAAAGACCCCTTTGGAAAATCTCAGAACTCTGCTGGTTTGGGTACAGGGAACATAATTCTTCACATAAACTGGACCCAGCCATGAAGACCTAAGCCCTGCTCTCTGACATGCCACCAACAACTACCAGGCTGAAAGGCAAAATACAGATGGTGGTTTTTTGTTACTGGTGCCACACCTCTGAAAATCCTCCCCAAAAATCCATCGACCCTTTCATCCCTTGGGGAGTTTAAAAAAGGAACAAGGAGAAAAAAACGTACTCCAGCCTGCATTTGTATCTATATTTACTTATATCCCACCAACAGACGACCAAAGGTAGGTTGGGTGCCATTTACTGAGCTGTGTGGTCTGGCTGAGATTCTTCACTATTCCCTCCACACATGCCGAACACTTTGTGGTTTAAATTTGGAAACCATAATTCTGTTTTCACTTCTTCTAAGCCAACCATATGAGAGTTGCCCACCCTTGCAGGAAGATTAAAAATCAACTACAGAGCCTGCTCATGTGTCACAGAGAAAAAAAAGTTAAAAGTTGTTGAAGTTAACATGGAGAAGTGTTTCCTGACTCCTGAATACTAAGCTAAACAACATTTCACCCAGCTGAGTTTAACCAGACTACAGTATATCAACAATACTTCTAATGGTTAAGTCATTCTACAAACAATGTTGTGAAGGAATTTCAATGTGGATCTGAAATTAACGGGTACTGTTTCTATTAAAGGAGAAAAAAAATAGAAACTCAACAGATGCACATCTCTTAGTCTTTCTGGAAAAATGCCATGCTTAAATTAGTGCCATTCAATGCTTTTCAGCTGAGTTCTATTCTGTTTCTGACTTCCCTTGCTCTTTCTGAAGATGTGTTCCAAAATGCTTCCTCATTTTAAGATCCGTGTCTAATGGGCATATACAGAGAAGAAGAATTAAGACAGCATCTGGCAACTTTCCACTATGTAATGAAATAAACACATTCTCTAATGTAAATGGAGAAAAAAAAAAGTGACACAAGGGTTTTTGAAATATAAGTGAAACGTCCTTCTGTTTCTGTTCTGCTGCAGTGCTGAAGTAGCACTGTTCCCCAATCTCAAAGGTGTAATTATGCACAATGCACACATAGATCCATCTATTTTATTCATTTATATCCTACCTATCTCCCAATGAAGCGACTGAAGGTTGCTAAAAAAATATTTAAAAACAATGCAAATTAAAAAAAACTATAAAAATTTTAATTATGGAATTGTAGCATATGTGTAAAGTAGTGTGCTATATCTTTTAATCTGCATTTTTTTAATTCTGAATTTTTAAAATCTTTTTTGAAATAATGTTTTAAATAAATATTTTAGTGTTTTAACGCATATTTTAACACTTGGGATATTTCATTCTCTTTTCTTTTGTAAATTGAAATTAGCTGCATCCTTTTAGAATACTGTAAGCCGCCTTGGATCCCATTTGAGAGAAAAGTGGGGTATAAATGCAATAAACAAACAAATAAACAAAAAAATAGAGTCATAGAATCACAGAGCTGGGAAGGGGCACTATGGGCCAATGAGTACAACACATTGTTCAACGTAGGATCTCTAGCTAGAGCATCCCCAGCAGAAAGCTATCCAAACACTTTTTGAAGACATCCAGACAAGGAAACCCCACCACCTCTCTAGGCAATTTTCCACTGCCAATCCACTCTTACTATCATGTAGGTCCCTTGAACGTTCAAGCAAAATCAACTCTCCTGTTTCAAATAATTAGACCTGGTCTTATCCTCTGTGCCAGCACAGAATAGACCTGCCCCTTCCTCTCTTTGACAGAATGAATAGGAATTATTTAAAAAGCCATTAAATAATTTATAAAATTAAAACATTAAACACTAAAAATATTAAAATTCATTAAAAGACAACATACTGTTCTTGTGTGCCTTCAGGTCATTTCCAACTTACTAGAGACTCTAAGGCAAGCCTGTCATGGGGTTTTCTGGGGTTGAGAGTATGTGATGTGCCCAAGATCACCCAGTGGTTTTCTCTGACAGAGCAGAGAACTAGACCCTGGTCTCCAGGGCTGTAGTCCAATGCTCAAACCATTATGCCATGCTAGCTCTCAAAAGACAACATACAAAATCCTATCCCCGTCAGTTTCTAAAAGACCGACACCATAAAAATGCTTTGATTTGCTAGTGAAAGGGGAGCAAGGATGAGGCCACCCTCTTTATGGATGGTGTTCCAAAGTCTGGGAGCAGTCACTGAGAAGGCCCTCACCCTTGTTCCTGACAAACACACCTGAAGGAGTGATGGGACAGAGAAAAGGATCTCTCCAGATGAACTTAGAGAAGCTACAGTCCTTCAAACAACCTAGACCCAAACTCTATAGGGCTTTATAGGTCAAACCCAGCACTTTAAATTGTCCTTGGAAATGGATCAGCAGCCAAGGTTGCTGTTGCAGCCAGCCCCAGTTAACAATTTGGGCCAACTGTTAACAGAAACTGGACTGGGTTATTTTTCCCCTTTATTTGGATCTATTTCCACATTTGTCAGTAAGAAATTTCCACACTGTGCCCATTCATATGGCAGAGTAAACCTTACCTGTTTTGTTGGTGACCTTCACCAGGCTGGGTTTTTTCTTTGCAATGAAACGGCGTTTGTCTGTTGTCTGAAGCCAGACAGGAATTCTAGGATATATTAATTAATGTGCAATTATAATTATGGTAAGGGCACAAAACAGTCTATGCTTGCAAACAGTTTGCATGCAATAAGAATTGAAAAACCTTCACCTTTTCAGTAGAAGAAGAAACATTTTTGCTTGGCCTGTTGGCAGAAAGTCTTACTTGGGGTGGTGATTTTTTTAGTTCCTTGGCATTTGGGTGGTTCTTTAGTTCCTTGGAACTTGGATGGGTCTTTTCTCCACTGGAACTAGTAATTATTTAAAAAGAGAAAGAGAACTCTTTTCAAAAACTACTATGTTTAAAGAAAACAGTCAAACAATCAATTGTCTGTTTGCAACAGAATTTACTGACTTGCTGGTTGGAGATATTTCTTGACATGCTAGAGAACTCTGTAGTGTTATTGACTACTATAAATGTGCGCTTATATGCCCTTATTTGACCCTTCCAATGCAAAAACACAGTAATATATTGTTCAAATGTAGATTACATGAAGAATCCATCTTAGGCCGTTTCTGCACCTTACCTTCTTCTGGCGCTGGGGCGTGGGGATTGTGTGAGCAGCCTCTGGCGAGAGGCTCTCACGTCCCTGCTGCTTCAGCTCCGCACGAGCTGCCTGCTTGTATGAGAGCCCCGCTTCTTCCTTCCACCGTGCAGCCTGGGAGTTTCCCAGGAGTTTCCCAGGCTGCGCTGGGGCAGGAAGCACGACTGGCGTGGCTCTGGAGGCTCCTCACGCCAGGTAAGTGCACGCGGGGCCCGGCAGCAATGCACGATTGCGCACCATTTTTGGCTTCCAGCCGAAAATGAAAAGGTGCGCAATCGGCGCCTGTCGGCCCCTGGAGCATCACGCGATTGTGAGTGCGTCATGCAGATGGCTCTTCATAATCAGACGACGCTCCAGACGCCCTTTCACATGGCAAATGCCATGTGGAAAGGGCCTTTGAAAATAAACAGCACTTTACTACAAGAGTTACTAGATTAAGAAGAGAAAATAAATATAAAACTTTCATTAGGTGTAAGCAATTGCTGCAGTCTTCTGTTACTCTGTGTGCATAAGGTTTGTGATCATTCATATGACGTGGAACAAAAGCAGAAACATCTAAACTTGTGGCTTCTAATCTTCCACTCTCCCAAATGCTTGGCCTTAGAAAAAGATTAAAAGAAATATCCCTATTGCAGTCAAATTTCAGAACCCTATGACTGAGAACCCAGGCTTTCTAGTTTGGCAGTAGAAATGTTATTTGTTGCTGCTGCTACTGCTGCTGCTGCTGTGTGCCTTCAAGTTATTTCTGACTTATGGTGACCCTAAGGTGGACATATCATAGGGTTTTCTTGGCAAGATTTGTTTGAGGAGGTTGCCTTTGTTCTCCTGTGAGAACGAGAGACTGTGACTAGCGTAAGGTCATCCAGTGAGTTTCCATGGCTGAGTGGAGATTCTGAACCCTGGTTTCCAGAGTTGTTGTCTAGTGCTCAAACCACTACACCACACTGGCTTCAGATATATCTAACTACTTTATAATCACATAAAAATAAGAAGTACAGAGTGTGACTAGCATGAGCTTCAGTTATTGGCTTCTCAGTCAGAGATGGCTTTGCTTGTAACTCTTCTAAAACAGCAAGGCCTGAATCCTATAGTTAAAGTAGACCCACTGTACCAGGGGGATTTACTTACATGCTGATTCATTATTCAACAGTTGATTCAGTGGTTCTAATTTTCTTGGGACTAGGATTCCCAGTAAGATTTAGGCCAAACACCCACAAACCTTCCAATTTAAGATTATGTCATTATTTTTCTAGCTCCCCTTCCCCATGTTTCCTCATTGCCTGGGCTAAATGAATGGATCAGTAGATTGAATGGCCGTATCCTGACTCAAACAGTTCAGGAAATTAAAATACAGATACTGTCTCTGAGCAAGGACTTGGTAATATTTGACTTGCATCCTTTCTTTCACCAAAACAGTAACCACAAGGTAGCTTACAACATCATTTTTTTAAAAATGGACACAAAGAAAAACCACAACAAGCTTCAATGTAAAGTACACAACTAAACAAAATATTATCTTAAAAAAGAATTGTCAAAAGTAGTTTTTTTAAGTGCAGCACTCATCCACTAAAAGCCTGTCCCTCCACGGTCAATCAATTGCCAAAAGCCTATTGGAAGGACAAAAGGGAGGGATAACATTAGCCTCAAATCAAAAGGAAGTATACTCCAAGCAGGCCCTCTTGCATCCCCATCAAATGTACCTTTAGAAGTGGTAGGATGGAGAGAAGAGACACCCCAGGAGATTGCATGGCATAGGCAGTTTTGCATGGGAGAATGCTAGACAACTTCATGGTCCAGAAGGTGGAAGAGGCCACAAGGGGATCAAATATTCTAGATCTGGTCTTGACCAACAGGGATGACCTTGTGAATGAGGTAGAAGTGGTTGGATCTTTAGGGGGGAGTGACCATGCCCTGTTGGAATTTAGCATTCAGTGGGAAGGAGAAGATAAGGGTAGCCAGACACTCATCTTAGATTTTAAAAAAGCGGACTTCTGTAAACTTAGGGAGCTGCTGGCTGGAATTCCGTGGTCAGGAATAGTGAAAGGGAAAGGAGTTCAGGAGGCATGGGAGTTCCTTAAAAAGGAGATACTGAAGGCACAGTCTAAAACAGTGCCATTAAGGAGGAAAAATGGAAGGCATCTGAAGAAACCAGAATGGTTGACTAAAGAACTCTCAGCTGAGCTAAGTGTTAAGAGAAACATGTATAGGAAATGGAAGAAGGGGGAAACCACCAAAGAAGAATTTAAGCAAGTAGCTAGGAGATGTAGGGTGGAAGTCAGAAAGGCTAAAGCACAGAACGAGCTTAGGCTGGCCAGAGACATTAAAAACAATAAAAAGGGCTTTTTTAAATATGTCCGCAGCAAAAGGAAAAAGAAGGAGACAGTAGGGTCGCTACGCAGAGAAGATGGCGAATTACTCACAGGGGGGAG
Source organism: Ctenosaura bakeri (assembly GCA_948474755.1). Lineage (NCBI taxonomy): Eukaryota > Metazoa > Chordata > Lepidosauria > Squamata > Iguanidae > Ctenosaura > Ctenosaura bakeri. The sequence continues at coordinate 38,551 of CAOLHI010002404.1, read as the reverse complement.
AGAAAAGGCAGAGCTACTTAACACCTTCTTTGCCTCCGTATTTTCCCAGAAGGATGCAAGCACTCAACCTGGCGGTTGGGGAGCAGGGGAGGAAGCAGAGGAAATGAGGCACATAATAAGTAGAGAGGTGGTACAGGAATACCTGGCCGCATTGGATGAATTCAAGTCTCCAGGGCCAGATGAATTGCATCCTAGGATATTAAAAGAGCTGGCAGAGGTCATTTCGGAACCGCTTGCTATAATTTTTGAGAAATCTTGGAGGACAGGAGAAGTTCCAGCAGATTGGAGGAGAGCAAATGTTATCCCCATCTTCAAGAAGGGAAAAAAAGAGGACCCAAATAATTATCGCCCAGTCAGCCTGACATCAGTACCCGGAAAGATCCTGGAGCAGATCATTAAGCAGTCAGTTTCTAATCATTTAGAAAGCAAGGCAGTAATCACGAGAAGTCAACATGGATTTCTCAAAAATAAGTCATGCCAGACTAATCTTGTCTCTTTTTATGATAGAGTTACTAGCTTGATAGATGAAGGGAGTGCTGTGGATGTAGCATATCTCGATTTCAGTAAGGCCTTTGACAAAGTTCCCCATGACATTCTTGCAACGAAGCTAGTAAAATGTGGGCTGGACAGGGCTACCGTTAGTTGGATTTGTAATTGGTTGACCGACCGAACCCAAAGGGTGATCACGAATGGCTGCTTTTCGTCCTGGAGAGAAGTGACTAGCGGGTGCCACAGGGTTCTGTCCTAGGCCCAGTGCTGTTCAATATTTTTATCAATGACTTGGATGAAGGAATAGAGGGCATGCTGATCAAATTTGCAGATGACACCAAATTGGGAGGGGTTGCTAATATGCCAGAGGACAGGATTAAAATTCAAAATGACCTGGATAGATTGGAGAGCTGGGCCAGGGCGAACAAAATGAAATTCAACAGAGAGAAATGTAAGGTCCTACACTTAGGCAGAAATAATGGAATCCACAAATATAGGATGGGGGACACGTGGCTGGATAGCAGTACGTGTGAAAGGGATCTAGGAGTCTTCATAGACCACAAGCTGAACATGAGTCAGCAGTGTGATGCGGCAGCCAAGAAAGCCAATGCAATTCTTGGCTGCATCAATAGGAGTATGGTGTCTAGATCGAGGGAGGTACTGGTACCACTCTACTCTGCTTTGGTTAGACCCCATCTTGAATACTGTGTCCAGTTCTGGGCACCCCAATTCAAGAAGGATATTGACAAGCTGGAGCAAGTCCAGAGGAGGGCGACCAAAATGGTGAGAGGCCTGGAAGCCATGCCCTATGAGGATAGACTTAGAGAGCTGGGTATGTTTAGTCTGCAGAAGAGGAGGTTAAGAGGGGACATGATAGCCATGTTTAAATATTTGAAGGGATGCCACGTAGAAGAAGGAGGGGACTTGTTTTCTGCTGCTCCAGAGACCAGGACAAGGAGCAATGGATTCAAGCTGCAGGAAAGGAGATTCCACCTGAACCTCAGGAAGAACTTCCTGACAGTCAGGGCTGTCCGGCAGTGGAATCTGCTGCCTCGGAGTGTAGTGGAGACTCCTTCCTTGGAGGTTTTTAAGCAGAGGCTTGATGGCCATCTGTCGGGATTGATTTGAGGGTGTTCCTGCATGGCAGGGGGTTGGACTGGATGGCCTGTGTGGTCTCTTCCAACTCTGAATTTCTATGATTCTATGATTCTACGATTCTATGATATGAAATTGTACAGGAGTTTATAAGTCACAATGAAAGGATTATAACCTACAAACCAGGAGTGGGCAACTGCATATGGGGCAGGGCCCATATTTCCTCCCTGGGCCCACATGCTGCATTTCAATGCCACCTGAAGTTGATGCAACATCACTTCCAGCTGCCAGGCAGCTGATTTATTTTGGAGCTTTAGGGAAGTTTGGGAGGGCTTTGGAGGGTTAGGGAAGCAAACTGCTGCAGTCTTAGGGGAGGATTTTGGCCAGCCTTTGCGGGGAGAAATCACCCCAAAATTAGGCTGATTTAAAAAAAAAATGGGCATAGGTCTGGGGGCTTTGGGACATTTATGGGAGGAGTTAGGAGTCCCAAGGACATGCAGCTCATGGGCTGCACTTTGCTCACTCTTGATATATTCAGACTGATAGCCTGGTAGCCAGCAAAACGTGAATACTGTCAGCTCAGAGTCTGGCTGGTCTCTGGTCCAGCCCCTACGATTGGTCAGACAGTCTGCTATTAACATTCTGCAAAAGACTTGTGTTGCAAATGTTTTACTCAAGAAATCAATCCAACTGAGGACACCCATTCACATTTCTGACAACCAGAAAGCTTCCCTGTGAGGCAGTACCAACTCCCAGTCTTCTGACTCATACCTCGTATGTCTCTACCAGAAGTAGTCCCTGAGAACAATTACTCAGAATCTATGGACCTCCTATCTTGATATTTCTTGTGACTCATCTGAATTGATTGCATAAAGTAGTATATGTGTATGAGGAATCTTCTAGCGGAAACTATCACTGATGGCGTTCACACTTATCAGCACTGCCACTGTGACATACTGCAAATACGAAGATAGAAAAAAGAGAGATGGTAGAGATGCAGACTGTTGAAAGCTATATTCATGAGAAAAGGAAGGTCGGTGTCCCAGTACCACTGACTGCTGTGGAAGTGAGTTAACTATCAAGTGTCTTATCAGTTTGCAGTTTTTGATGACAGTATAGATATCTGCAAAATAATCAAAAATATCCACCCTCCCAAAACAAGACAAATCCTATTAAATTACAACGTGTTCATTTTACAATTTGTATTAATGTCAGTAGAGGTTGGCTGGCACTGTAATTGGGTAGAGTGAAGCAGTTGCCTTGGGTGGCAGCAGTAGTGTTGGAAGATAACAGCTGTGTGCTGGACAATCTGCTGTGTACTCCCTAAACTGGCCTGCTGTTCTCAGGTGTACTGGAAGACACCTGTCCCATCGCCAGTGTTTAAGAAGCATTCAACTACCAATCTCATTAGTTTCTGTACAAAGAATGGGCAAAGGTGCCATCTTGTTGATCACCTTGGGCAGCAAATATCATGGGTCCCATCCTGATCAATGTGTCTGTTAATGATAGGATAGCAATGGAAACATCACACAATGCACAACTAACATCTTCCTGTTCTGACAGCTACCAGCTCATAGGTCATCAGGAAGGGATTTTTTTAAAAAGTCATACAAGAATACGATCAACAGTTACTAGTTAATAGCAGTTGTATGGAACCTCCATGTTTGTGGACAGTATAGCTGTAAGGACCAGATGCTGGTGCCAAAACAACTTTGGAAGGTTGGTGTCTTCATACCCTTGTCCTTGTGGGCATCCTAGAAACACCTGCCAACCTCTGCTGGAAAAGGAATATTAGACTAGATTGGAATGGACAAATGACAATGGGGCAGGGACCACTCCCCCTGTCTGCACCTCTCACCACAGGCCACACTGGTGGTCCTGGCATGGCTAGAAGTCATTTCAATTTTCAGCTTGATGTTTGTTGCAAAATAAATAAATAAATAAATCACAGGAATATATAAAAAATATTAAAGTTAGGTGTAGTACCTTGGCACAGGTCCCCAGAAGGCTGCAAAACTGTGTCCCAAGGCCCACACCCAGCCTGCAGGCCGTACTTTTCCTCACTCCTGGATTAAATGGATTCTTTTCCCAAGTGGACCCTTGGTTCAGCTAAGCCAAGTTTCTTTGCCTATATTATTTAACTTTAGGAGCTCTTTTGCATCTTATAGCACATATTGCAATACACTATTTAAAAATGTACAGACTGTTTTGTTTTTGTGTTGTTACCTTTCCTTTCTCATGCTCCTTGTGTTTGAGCCAGCCCCACTATCAGGGGCCTGAGACTACCAGATCCTGTCTGATTTTGGAGCTGAGCAATCAGCACTTGGAGGGGAGACCACCAATAAATACCAGGTGCTGTAGGCTATATTTCAAGGGGAGAAATTGGCAAAACCACCTCTGAGTATTCCTTGCCTCAGAAAACCCTATGAAATTAATAGGGCCATCATAAGTTGACAAAGAGACTTGAAGGCACATACACATACACCATCAGGCACAGCAAGGAAACTATCAGATGGCAAACTTTCCAGCCATTCTTCCTGGCCATTCACCTCTATTGTACCACAAAGGCTACCTGTATGCCATATTGCCTGTTTTGCACTCCCTGGGCTAGACTGCTGCCGTCAGGTACAGTGGAGGAAATGTCCTATAGTTCACATACCGAAATAAGATTGGTCAGCTAGTCTAATTGGCTTCTGTATAGTTACAGGGTGGGAGCACCATATTGTCTTTTACATCAGGTAGCTTAATATCTTGAGCTGACAGCCTTCATTTGGCTCTCTGAATTTAAAACTTCCCCTATGCAGAATGGCAGCAAAATTTAGGTCAGTAGACATAACCTTGAGAGCCAGCATGGTGTAGTCATTTGAGCATTTGGCTACAATCCTGGAGACCAGGGTTTATTTCCCCCTTTGGCCATGAAAACTCACTGGGTGACTCTGGGCACATCACACACTCTCGCCCCCCCAAAAAAACCCATCACATGTTTGCCATAAGGCGGAAACAACCTGAAGGCACACAACAACAAGAGATCACCTTCCCCTGCCCCCAGTCTGAATAGAAGCTGCGTGCAAGGAAAGTTCACAAGAATTTTAATTTTTTTAAAATGTATATTAACCTGCATCATTTCCGCACTACACTGTTATAGTGCTATTATTCCACTTTCAACACCCTATGGAATCCTGGGGTTTGCAGTTTAGGGCGGGGCCTTTAGAATTCTCAGCCAGAGAGTTCTTTGGTCTCAGTAAACTACAAAACCCCAGAATTCCACAGGATGTTGAAAGTGGAATAATCACGCTGTAACAGTGTAGTGCAGAAATGGCCCTGGAATGAAATAGCAGTGGGCACCTCTTCATTTCCAAACCAACAGGGCATGTTAGCTTGCCATGATGAATTAAAAGTTCTCCCATTCCTTTTCCACTCCTCCACCCCCACAAAATGATTTTGGAGACCTCTAATCCTGTTCCAAAATGATCCCCATTTAATACACAGCAGTTTCACACAGGATGTCAAAATAATAGGTCACCTATGGCTTATGCTATGGTACAAATACGCCATGCAATGCCTCATCCAAAAGCCAAACATTTTGGGATACCAGCAATACTGGAGTTGTTTCCCCAATATTGGACAATGACACCAAATACATGCACACATGCAGAACAATGCATCGAACGAACAAAAAAAGGACACGCATGCTAGCCTAGCTCTTCGGCTCAACTCCATACACCAGCTACGCCTCATTTGCACGGGCCCTTTCCGCACGAGGCTGTTATAGCGCGATGATTCCACTTTCAACCTCCTCTGGAATCCTGGGGTTTGCAGTTTCGGGAGGGGCCGGCCGGCCCCTCCCGAAACTGCAAACCCCAGGATTCCAGAGGAGGTTGAAAGTGGAATCATCGCGCTATAACAGCCTCGTGCGGAAAGGGCCTAGGAGAGAGAAAGAGATGTGCCGAAAAAGGATGCTTACCTTACCGTCCCTTTTCCTTTGTGGATTTCACGAGCCAGAGCTTCCTTCTCCAGGCTCCCTCTGCGCAGCAAAAGGGGATAATCCCGAATACCCGGTCCCATGCTAGGCGAGTTCCACTTTCCCTCCCTGCACCTCCTTTTTTTTTTTTTTTGCTTTCTTCCTCTCGCTTTCACATCGGCTTAGGCGCAATTGCAAACGAACCCACCGATTTCCCCCCGCCCCCTGGGCACCTCCAAAGCGGAGCAGCGCCGGCGCGGCGCTCTGGCTCAGCGCATCCTAGAGCCGCTGCAGTAAACAAACCCCACGCATTCCTCTCCACGTGACAGCCCTTCGTCTTCCCGGGCCGGTGGGAACGCTTTGATCGAGATCCACTCGGGAAGGACCGCGGAGGCCCCTCGCGCAGCCACGCGCTCGCTCGCTTGCTGTCCTTCTCTCGGAGTTCGCGCACCCGACGGATCCACGATTTAGCCGCAGCCTCCCGGTCCTTGCAAAGCCATCATCGCAGCCCCAAAGGGACCCTCCCTCTCCAAAAGATCGGCGCCGGATAGGTTGGCTGCCCACGGACGTCGCAGAGCATTGTGGGACTCGGAGCGGTTCGGGGAGACCTGTCTGCACCTTCCACGGCTGTGGCTGCCGCGGGGAAGGATGCGCAGCCTCGCGTTGCTTTCCGCGCTTTGAGCTCGCTGGAGCAAGCTTTCCGACCCTACCTGGATTGCGTCCACAAATAATGCGTACTGATTGGAATTGGGTTGTTTGTGTGCTGTGTATATTTGAGGCCTGGAAGCCATGCCCTATGAGGATAGACTTAGAGAGCTGGGTATGTTTAGTCTGCAGAAGAGAAGGTTAAAAGGGGACATGATAGCCATGTTTAAATATTTGAAGGGATGCCACGTAGAGGAAGGAGGGGGCTTGTTTTCTGCTGCTCCAGAGACCAGGACGAGGAGCAATGGATTCAAGCTGCGGGAAAGGAGATTCCACCTGAACCTCAGGAAGAACTTCCTGACAGTCAGGGCTGTCCAGCAGTGGAATATGCAGCCTCAGAATGTAGTGGAGTCTCCTTCCTTGGAGGTTTTTAAGCAGAGGCTGGATGGCCGTCTGTCGGGAGTGCTTTGAGGGTGTTCCTGCATGGCAGGGGGTTGGACTGGATGGCCCCTGTGGTCTCTTCCAACTCTACATTTCTATGATTCTATGATCAGTGATGTAGACTCCAATCGATGGCACTAGACTGTCATAGCACTCTTATTCCACTTGCAACATCCTATGGAATCCTGGGGTTTGCAGTTTCTGGAGAGGCCAGGTGGCCCCTCCCAAAACTGCAAACCCCAGGATTCCATAGGATGTTGCAATTGGAATAAGAACACTGTAACAGTCTAGTGAGGAAATGGCCTTGGGCTCAAACCAAACTTAAGTCGCTTCAATGAATTGACTTGGGCCCTTTTCGCACAGCACTTTCCATGCAAAAGGGCACTTGGAGTGTTGTGCGATTGTGAAGAGTGATCTGTATGACGCATTCACAATCGTGCAATGCTCCCGGGGGCAGCAGGTGCCAATCGTGGACCTTTTCATTTTCAGCTAGAAACTGAAAATGACACACGATCGCACATTGCTCCCAGGCCCCACGTGCACTTACCTGGCGTGCCGAGCCTCAGGAGCCGCACCGGTAGCGCTTCCTGCCCCAGTGCACCCTGGAAAACTCCCAGACTGCACAGCGGAAGGAAGAGGTGGGGCTCTCGCGCGAGCAGGCAGCTCGTGCAGAGCCAAAGGACCCCGGACACAACAGCCTCTCTCCAGAGGCTGCTCGTGCAATCCCCACACCCCAGCGCCAGAAAAAGGTAAAATGCGGAAAGGGCTTTGGACACGACTGGGCAACATATGATGCACTGACTCGACTCAACTCAAGACTTGTATATTTTTAATGATTGGCTTAATGTCCTTGGTCCAGTAACATAACGCATTCATCCAAAAACCTTACAACTTTGAACAACGCGTCCATCTCTTTTCATCTCCTGGTTACATGAAAATCTGTCTCAAGCCCAAAGTATGAGCACATTTCTCAGAGGGGAACAGGAAATGAATTAGGCAATGGGCTTGAGGTGGGCTTGAGGTCTGCTCAGCAGCCTGTCCCTACTGCATATTGGAGGAGCCTTCTGAAACTTCCTAAGATCCAAAGACATAACTCACCCCTGAGAGTGCAGGTGCCTTTCTCAGAGGGGAACAGCACATGGCTCAGGCAACAGGCTTGAGGAGGAAGGATCCTTACTTCTAAAGCCTTTGAAGCTTCAGTAATGGACAGTAAGATAGGATCCTATTCCCCACTTCTGAAGCTGCAGATGGCAAAATTGCAAATGTGGAAAGCCGACTCTGTTTAAATTGTTAAAACTGAATTTATTTCACTCTATCCAATAATTCTGGAATTTTGGTTGGGGTATAAAGTTGGCTTACAGACTTGAGACTTGACTTGGAAAGGCAATTCTTCAAGGACTTGAGACTTGACTTGAGACTTGGAGTAAAAGACTTAAATATATCACTGATGATGATGATGATGATTACTACTCATCATCATCATCATCATCATCATCTTCCCACCTTTATTCTGTTAATTTATTCAGTAAAGCAGATTCAGTTAAAAACATGCATCATCCGATAGTAAAAATGAAATTAAAACTTTGAACAGGTTGCACATACAGTTTAAAAAGAAATATAACAGATACAGACTGTACAGCACATTATTAAATGGCCTCCCTCCCCAGAGCAGTCAGCCCACAAAGGCCTACCTTACCGAAGGGAAAGATACGAAAGTGCTAATTGAACCTCTCTGGGATTTGTTGTTAACTGCCATCAAGTTCACTTATGGTGACCTTATGGATAAGAAACCCCCAGACATCATCAACCTCCCTGCTCAGGTCTTGCAAACTCAGGGCCATGTCTTCCTTGAGTTTATACACCAGTAACGGGGGTCTTCCTCTTTTCCTGGTGCCTTCTATCTTGCCAATCATTCTCTTTTCTAGTGAATCATGTCATCTCATGATATGTCCAAAATATAATAGTCTCAGCTTAATCATCTTGCCTTCTTTGGGATCATTCAGGCTTGAATTCTCTATAGCCAATTTATCTTTTCAGCAGTCCAGGGTATCCTTAGAACTCTCTTCCAGCACCATATTTCAAATGAGTTGATTTTCTTCCTATCGGTTTTCTTTACTGTCCAGCTTTCACAACCATACATAAAAACTGGAAATACAATGGCATAGGACAATCCTGTCAATGATATATTTTTACACTTGAGGATATTGTCTAGTTCCTTTATAGCTTCCCTTCGAAGTCCTAGTGTTCTTCTGATTTCTTAATTGCAATCTCCATTTTGATTAATGACTGAGCCAAGGCCTTGAGACCTTTCACTATCTCAGTGTCTACTTGTCTACTTTAAAGTTATGTAAATTAACTGTGGTTATCCTTTGTGTTTTCTTAATGTTCATCTGAAAACTTGCCTTTGCATTTTTGTCCTTGGCTTTCTCCAGTAGTCTTTCCAAGTCTTTGCTATATTCTGCAAGTAGTATGGTATTATCTATATATCTCAAATTGTTCTTCCAATTTCCTCCAGTTTCCACACCTCTTTCCTCAGAGTCTAATCCAACTTTGCATGTGATACGGTCAGCATATAAAGTAAACAGATAGAGTGATAACATGCAGCCTTGCTTGATGCCCTCCCTCTCTAGGAAGGGAGATCTAAAGCTTGGGAGCAATGACCAAGAAGTTCTCTCCCGTTTTCCCACCAGATGTAATCGTGAGGGTGATGAGGCAGAGAAAGGTCTCCCCAAAAGATCTCAAAAAATGGGTAGGTTCCTATACCAAGATACAGTCCCTCAGGTAGGATAGATTTGCGTTGTTTATAGCTTTTTAGATCACAACCATCTTTGAAGTGGACCCAGAAAAAGACTAGCAGCCAGAAGAGCTCTGGCAATGAGGGAATTATTCATATACCATTTCAATCCCAAACATTTCCAACTGTATACATTTTGAAATGTTTGGATCAATGCTAATATATTTGAAAATGCATAATATACATTTGGGTGGGTAACTGCTTTGGATCTGGAGGCCGACTTTCTGCTCTGAAACTTTGACAGAGGCCACAGAAACTATCAAAAAACTAAGACAAACTGGAAGTGGCTGGCAATTAACTCCTGGTTTGGAAAGCAAGTTATTATTATTACAGTGAAGGGGCAATCTTTTTAAAAAGAGTGAATTACTGCTTCTAGAGGAGCAATTGATCTTTTGAGGGGAGGGTTAAAAAAAGAGAAGTCCATGGATTGCCGCAAAAATAACCATGCTGGCTATATATGGACCCTAGAACGCCCTTTGACCACTCTGATAGAGATCACTGCTTGTTATGTTTTTTGCTTTTTTAAAATCTGACTTCATTGAATTCTGGGCAAGGGTCATGGTCCTTCCATTCACAACAACCTTGTGAGGTAGGTTAATAGATAGAAGGACACCTGGGCCAAGGTCACCCAGGGAGTTTCGTATCTGAGTAAGAATTTGAACCCAGCTCCAACTCATGCCTAGAAGTCCACCATCCTAACCTTCACACCCTGCTGGCTCTCTAGATGGGCCCCAGAATCCTCAAATTCTTCTGCTCCACATCAGTCTGAGGACTGTGCTGGTGTTGCTACAAGCTACAATAGGGTTGGATGACTGTGACTCTGTAGAGAAATTGACCCATAATTCCCATCAGCCTCAACCACATAACCAAAGGATAAAGGATAATGGAGCACTAGTCCCAAAGAAATGTAGGCCAAAATCCTACTTCATCTCAGCACTATGCCATCCCTCTACTGAATACCACTTAGCACAATGTATGAGAAATGGTGGCTGTGTATAGCTATCACATCATTGTGGAGTGTGCAGTTAGGTGGATGATTTATTGCATATCTGCAATGGTTCTGCATGTGAAATTCTATTCCTGCCACCACCAGCTGGATACAGCCATTCTTCATTATCCAAAAAAATTCACTCTTTCTGTGTAGCACAACTTATGTTTGCGTATGTCACCAACAGGATTCTGACTTTAATGTCAAACTGAGAGTGCCCTACCCCAAATTACAGAATATTTTGGAAAGCTATGCTTACTGTCTGTTTAAGTCCTAAGGCAGCTTCAGTGGGACATTTCAAAGGAGTACCTATTTAAGACTGCAGAATAGTAGGATATTCTGGCCTCTCCCATTGTCCAGTGGACCATGGATACCCACTGGAAGACTGGAAAAAAGGACAGGAGATGCTGATTTTACCCTCCTAGCTTCTGTACATATTTAACACAGAGTCTGGGAAAAAGAAATTGGACTAAAACTTCCAAAATCACCTTGTAACCATGGTCACTTCCATAGTGTTTTACAGTGGCGTTTCCGCACAAGACTGTTGTAGCGCGATGATTCCACTTTCAACCTCCTATGGAATCCTGGAGTTTGCAGTTTCGGGAGGGGCCGGCCGGCCCCTCCCAAACTGCAAACCCCAGGATTCCATAGAAGGTTGAAAGTGGAATCATCGGCTACGACAGCCTCGTGCGGAAACTGCCAGTGAGAAGCAGTAATGGCATGATCAGATATTGAATACAGAGAATTAAATTGAGGGCTGAATGCACTAACCACCCCTTGCCCTGAATAAGAATTTTGCCTCCCCAATTAAATTTCCTTCAGTCTCTAAATTTCTATCATTGCAGAAAGTGAGGCATTGAACATTATTTACACCTAGAATTCTTTTATTTGTAGTGTCCGCATTCCCTTGGTAACCTGCCCCTTTTCTTCTGATGCCTAAACTATGGCCACTTCCGCACCAGACTGTTGTTGTTGTTGTTGTTGTATGTTAATTATTATATTATAAATATTATTATTTATAATAAATAATAATAAATAATATTATTTATTATTTATTATGGTATATAATAGTTTATAAATATATTATAAATATTATTATGATTATGATTATGATTTTTAAGCTATTATTCCACTTTCAACCTCCTATGGAACCCTGGAGTTTACAGTTTAGGGAGGGGTCCCTCCCTAAAATGCAAATCCCAGGATTCCATAGGAGGTTGAAAGTGGAATAATAGCACTATAACAATCCAGTGGCTTTGGAAAACCTTCAGGGCATTTATCCACTTGAATAATTTTAACCCCTTTCCCGTTTTCTCCTTCCCATTTCTCCACTTCCTTGGCCGCCGTGCTACCTTGTCTCCCTTTTCCCTCCCCTTGATTTGCCCTGTCTTTCATTTTTTTCCCCCATTCTTTTCCCCATTTCTTCTCCTTCCCTCCCTTCGTTTTTTGTATCTAAGTTTCCCGAGAACGGGAAGAAGGAAGGGCAAGCCGGCTTCGGTTGAGCCTTTCTGCGCACCCCGTCTGCGCTGGCGCACGCGCAGACGCAGCACGACCGGGCAGAAGAAGGGGTGCTTCGGCCGCAATTGTCAGTCGCGGCGGAGAGAGGGAGAGAGGCGGAGGCCCCGTCCAGCGAGCGTCGGTAGCGGCCCGTGACGTCACAGAGGGCGTGCCCCCACGTCCTCCGGCGGCGAGGGGGCTTGCGGGGAACCTATTTGCCCCATGTTGTCAGCGGAGCAGCTCGGTGGCCCCGGGGGTGAGAGGAGGACCTGCAACATCGACCGCCTGGAAAGCGGGTGTGAAGCAGAAGCGTGTGCGGAGGGGGTCCCTGCAGTCTTCGCGGGGGGGGGGCGTGGAAGGAGCCTGAGCAGTGCTGGATGTGGGGTCCCGACCCTCCCACCGCGGACTCCACCTCTGGCCATTGCCATCGCTTGGCCCATCGTCCGGCTTCGTCCACCGCCATCCCCATCCGCAGCCCGGTCCAACCTGACAGCCCTCAGGCTCCGTCCATCCAAGGCCAGGAGGACCTTCACACTCCCCCCGGCCTCTCCAGCAGCCTCCAGAGTACTCTCCCCAGCTTCTCCAGCAGCCTCCAGAGTCCCCCCAGCTGCTCCCACAGCCTCCAGAGTCCCCCCAGCTTCCCACAGCCTCCAGAGTCCCCCAGCCTCCAGCTAGTCCCCCCAGCTGCTCCCACAGCCTGGACTCCCTCTCTGCCCAGTCCAGCAGCCTCCGGGTATCTTCCAGCCCCAGCAGTCTGGTGGGCTCCTCCAGTATCCAGAGTGACAGCCTGGATTCCTTCACGGGGCGCCCAGAGAGCTTGGCATCCTTTGGCTTCCGTCGCTCCCCCGCAACCCGTGCGACAGCTTGGAGTCCGTCCGCCTCCGTCGCGGCCACCTCCGCTCCGTCTTCAGCCTCGGCGACAGTCTGGAGACGTCCAGCATCCAACTGGACAGCCTCCGGTCAGCGAATAGTTTGTGCGATCGCACTCAGGCCTCCAGCATCCAGTCAGACAGCCTGGACTCTCCGTCCAGCCTCTGCGATAGTCTTGAGACGTCCGTCGCTCAGCATCGTTGCTCTGGGTCCTACAGCATCTGATTCAGGCAGTTCACAGATTCTCTAGGACTGAGCAACACCTGTCCCAACGCCTTAAACTGCCCTGTGTGGAAACAGTCCTTGGGCCTTGCCAATCGGTGCCTCCTGTCTCACTGGCCCTGGGCCTTATCCGCCATGTCTCAACAGAAGTTGCCCATAGGAGCAGCAGTATCTGCTCAGGCCACTTGCCTGCCTGGGCCCCCACGGAGGAACCCCAGTTACCTTTCTGACCTCTATCAAAACATGCTGCGGCAGGAAGAAGCCTGGCGGGAGCGCCAGAAGAAGAAGGGCCCACCAGCACACAGTAGCACGAGCCTCCTGAACATTTCAACCAGTGGAAAGATACCAGAGAGACATCCCGAGAGCACTGTGGTTGCAAGCTGTGACCCACACCTGAGGCCCATCATGCGCCGCCGGGCCAGGTCCTTGCCCAGTTCTCCAGAGAGGAGAAGGAGTGTGATGGCACCATGCCGTGTTCCTGGGTGCAATACCAGCAGAAACCGAGTGAGGTTTGCAGATGCGTTGGGCCTGGAGCTGGCTGAAGTGAAAGTCTTCCAGGCTGGAGAAGATCCATCCATCCCTTTGCACGTTCTCTCTCGGCTCTCCATCAATTCAGATCTGTGTTGCAGCAGGCTGGACCTGGAGTTTACCATGCAGTGCCTGGTGCCTGATTTCCAGCAGCCTGCTGACTGTGAGGACTTCTTCAGCCGCCTTCAACACCAGCAAGTGTGCCTTGAACGAGTGACCAGCTCGGATCTAGGCCTCAACGGCACCGTCAGAGTCATCAATGTTGCCTTTGAGAAGCAGGTGGCTGTGCGCTATACCTTTAACCACTGGAGGAGCCAGCATGAAGTTGCCGCTCAGTGGCACAACAGTATTCCTGGCAAGGATGGGCAAGACCAAATGGATGTCTTCACCTTCTTCCTCCCTGTGCCCCCTTTCCTCCTCCAGCTCAGCTCTGTGGTTGAGTTTGCAGTGTTCTACCGAGTCAGTGGGCAGGAGTATTGGGATAACAACCAAGGCAAAAACTATAGCCTCAGCTGTAGAGGTCACCCACTTAAAATGCCCAGAGAATGTGAGGAGAGCTGGATCCACTTCATCTAGCTAAAACAAGGATCCAGAAGAGCTACAGCCTTTTTGCTATTGCTAGTCCTGTGTCTTCCCCTGGCACTTGTCTTCTTCCTGATACACCAAAGAAGCCCTTCAGAATGGCAAAGATCATTCAGGATAAAAAGGATAACAAGCAGTCTCCACAAAAGTAAATAAAAAGATGGCATTCCTTAAAGAGATAAGGGCCATAACCTTTGGCACTGAGTTACACCCAAGCATTGACTTAACATCCAGATTTAATCTATATATGTTTGCTTGTATGTGTGCATTTGTGTGTGAGTGCATGTGTAAGGAACAGCAGAAAGAACACTGTCGGGGAAACAAATCAATTTCTTTTGTTGTTTTGATTAACTTTTGTCCTAGGTGAGAATAGATAGGGAGATTGGGTATTTTGAAATGTAGTTACTTTAAAATATAGTTATAATTGCAATCATTGAAACTGTAGATTTGCACTTCAGCCAATGCACTTTTGCACTTTGTCTTGTTTGGGTAGATCTTTGACAGATGAATTGGTAGATTGAAAAAAAAAAACAGTGTTGCATTTGTTTTAAGCAGTAGGGGAAATGCTGCAGGGCCTGGCGTGCAAAAAGGGATGTTACTAAATACTATTACAGTTTTGGTAGAAATATATTTTTACATACAGAATTTTATAAAAAATACCTTACAGTGCCCTATTGGTTAAACATTTTACTTTTGAAGGGAAAGTTCCTTTCCTTGCCAGATTAGAAGCAAAGCATATCTGTAGATGAAAAAGATGCTACTTTGTTTACTTGGGTAGAATTAATGAAGTTTTGCACTTTTGTAATATGTCCGATCTGAAGTTATCAGAATAGGATATATGAAGTTATATGAATCACTGCCTCCAGCAGTCTATTGTTCACCTAAATTGCTACAAATCTGCACTGATACATAAGCCAACAGTTGGAAAGGGAGCTTGATTTCAAAAAAGTAAAATATTCTCTGAGATGCTTGGGCAAAAGGTAGAAGATTATTATCACTGTTACTAATGAACTAAAGTGGAATGGTTTTCCTAGAGTGGCCACGTTACTCTGTTGCAGCAAAAACAGCAAAGAATCTTGGGTCCTCATAAAAACTAACATTTTTTCATTGGAATAAGCATTCATGGACTATTGCCTATAAAAGCTTATGTCAATTTAAATATATTAGTCTTTCAGGGGCCCCAAAACTCTCTGTCGTTAGACATTATGAATGTCTGATTTGAGATATGAAATATGATTAAGCTGCAAGAAGTCTTGGATTCAAATGCCAAACAAGCCATGGTGAAAATAAAAGAAAGAGGGTCATACATTCTCCTGAGATGATAAAGCTACCTTATTTCTTGGAAGTTCAGTCTTTGAGAATGGGTTGAAAGCTTTCTTTATTTGTATATATTTTCCAGATGAATGTATAGTTTGTAGCTCAAACTGCAGTTAATAGTGGATTTACAGGTTCATGTGCTGTTTGTCTCTGTCACTGTTTTTATACATGTGTGCCAAAATGATTTTTGTTCCTAGCTTTCATTAAAGCACAAATATGCACTAATGACAATGAGAAACTCTTAGTAACGGACCACCTCTTGATAGTGTGCTACTGATAACATGTTAAATGATATATAGAAATGTAGAGTTCTGGAGGGCTAGAAGTTGCCCTGGTACATACATATACAATATATTTGAAGAATGCATTTGCTAAAGAGGGCTTCTATATGAGATCTTTTATCAAAGGGTCATTCTTCAGGTTTCTGTATATATCTGTAAAAGTACAGTTGAAGATGTGCTGTGAACATGGATTCATTGAAAAATATCATAAATTAAAGATCTAATATAAATTTAGCTGGCCAAATATGATCAGCCAATATTTGTTCAATGAAATACAGGGGAATTAAGATTTATATCCAAAATGTGGTCCCTGCTTGGGCTTCTCCCACTTATCTGATAGGTGAGGGACCAGAGCACTGTCAGAAAGCAGAATTGGTTTTAAAGCAGACATGAAGGGCTTACAGAGGGTTGCTTGGAACCAACCACATGTGCGCTGGTTACAAAGTTCTCTCACCCAGCTTAGCGCCTTCCTGCCTCCCCCTACCAGTTCACTTTGCAAGTAGTACATACATACAGGCGGTTCCAATCAGGCCTCCATAGGTAAGAAGAACTGATGAAAGAGTAGTACCCCTGTTAAATTAATGGAACTTGTCCTTAATTTTGAAGTGTCAAAAGAGCGAATTGTCACGTAACAGGATGTCAAAAGGTGGGAGCTTCTGGTATTTTTTCTAGGAAGCTGCCTTATCCTAAACCAAACACTGGAACATCCAGCTCAGTAGTGCTTACACTGATTAACAGTAGCCCTCAAGTTTTCAGACAGGATTTCTTTTCCCCCCTCTACATTTGGGGATACTGTCTGGGACCTTCTTCATGCAATGCATGCAGTGAGTGCAGTTCCATGTTACCTTGTTCCTACACAATGTAAGAGTAGTTAAAGCAATGGTTAAACCAATTCCATGGTTGCATAGGAGTGCATTAGGTACTGAGAAACTTGAACACAGCTGTGTTGCAGCAGATTCCAACCATTCATACTCTGTGTCTCATGGAGACTGAAAGGGATCCCAAAGACACAGAGTGGAAGCTTATCCCAGCTATGCGTTTGCTAAAGAGGGCTTCTTGATGAGCTGTCTTCTCAAGGGGCCATTCTTCAGATTTTAGAAGTTCTTTGAAGTGCCTAGCCAACATAAGTGGAAGACCGAGTAATGGAACATCTATTTTTCTTATTAGTAACTAAGCCAAGAAGTGTATTCATATATCGTGCTTATTAATTATGTGGTAAACAAGCTCAAAACAGATCTCATGAAGCTTCTTGATTATTTCAGTAGAAATTCTGTGCCCACACATAATGGACAGGGTTAAAAGACTTGTAGAAATTCTTTTTTAAAAAGCTTACATTTGGGAAGAAAATGCCAGAGGAAGGGCAAAAACCAGAACAGCCTTGTGAAAACAGAGCATTCTCCATGGGCATGTGATAGAGAAAGGAAACAGGAAAGAGTGTGAGTGTATGGAATAGAGTATCCCAGAAGAAAGCTTAGCTGTCTGACTTGAAAGAAGCACTTTGCATTGCAACATTCTATAGCAGGCTTCATTTATATGTGCAAAATGTTTTAATTCAGCCTTTTGTACTATTGAGAGGTGCTTTCTTTAAAAGTGGTCTTGATTCTATTGGGTTTTCTTTTCTTGTTTTTCAGACTGTGGCCTAAATTCTCTTTTAACTCTTACTAAAGTAGACCCATTAAATCCATTTGATTTAACTGTTTTGACTCCCCATTCAACAACTGGGTCCGCTTTACTTGGGACTAATCAGGATACCAGCCTGTGAGTGTTTTTGCTTTAGCATTTAGTTTTTCACTAAGCCAAATTGGTTGGCAAACTCTTGAAATATTGTAACGAGAGTGGAAGGAATACCACGCAGAAACAAACAAAAAGAACTCTGATTCAAATTTGAATCTATATCTAGATACAGTTATATACATTTATGTTCTAGTTTTTCTGATTCAAATAGCAAAGTTGCAATGGTTTCATAAATTATTCAAAATAAATACAATGGGTGAAGACAAGGAAATACAGACATAGTTTTCAAGATGCTTCCATGCCAGTATATCACTGGGTATTTCCAAATGTCTCCTTTTCCACTTTGATTTTTCCAGTAAGGATTGATCCGGTGGCCCTACAGCATGCCAAATGGTTGTGGGAGAGTATATCTGCTTATAACTACTGCTTTTGGAAGTAGTATTGCAAGCCTCTTCCTCGTCATTTTGGTTGTTCAAGCTGTCTTCATAAGTGCATTTTTGGGGATCCAT
Source organism: Ctenosaura bakeri (assembly GCA_948474755.1). Taxonomy (NCBI): domain Eukaryota; kingdom Metazoa; phylum Chordata; class Lepidosauria; order Squamata; family Iguanidae; genus Ctenosaura; species Ctenosaura bakeri. The sequence continues at coordinate 20,598 of CAOLHI010002404.1, read as the reverse complement.
TACATGCCTCCATCTTGATCTTTGAAGATGCACATTATGGTGTGGCTACTGCTTGAATGGCTGTTTGCCCTCAATCTCCATGGTCATAGTATCATTCCTTAGTCTGTACTGTACCTGTACTGTAACCTTCTTAAGCTGTGAGATTGCAATGCTCCTTGTGCTCCTTCGTCACGCTTCCTACTTTTTCCAGAGCATCAAAGAAGTGTGAACAACATCTCCAGTCATAACACTACACTGGAACTGGAAGTAAGAACATAGAAATTGTCTTGCTAGATCAGTCCTGGTTCATTAGCACTCAGTTCATATAATATAGTCCAGCATTTTGGAAACAACAAACCTCACATTTCAGAAAAAATGGATGCCATGCAAATGAAAAAGGTGGTTTATTGTTGGTTTCAATGTGCAACTTCTAAATGTGCTCTTAACTGAGCTAATAGTTTTTAAATCAGTAATTGGTGTATTCTTTCTGTGTAGCTTTTTTGTTACAGGATAATTACATAAACCTACTTGGGCATAATTTCTAGGGCATTTCCATGCTTTCTTGCAAGGAATATAAGAAAGAAATTTGTTCTCCACCGTGAAGTATAAATAGGGAACACAAGAAGATGAAATGAAGTATGAGGCTATGTTTGTGGTCCTATTCACACTTGCCTGAGAGTAAGCACTCAGTGGGACTTGCTTCTCAGTGGATATAAGACTCACTGTAAATGACTTATTTGTCAGTTAGGTAGTGATCCAGAGTTTTTTCTGGAAAAATACCAAGAATTTGTACAAAAAAGTCTTATGTTGGATAGGCAGCTGCCTACATGCATATATGTTTATACAGTTTCCTAATACACAATGAATTTTTAAACTTTTTTTTAAAAAAGAAGAAACAATATGTCAGGGGAAAAATGAAGCTAAATGTGCTGGAAGATCAGAAAACTTTACTAAGAAATCCCATTGTGGGCAATGGAATGCTATCTTTGTTGGAGGCTGAGCTTCTGCCAAATGATAGCATATGTGAAATCGTGGTGTTAGTGAAGGCTTCAGACTGCATTAACACTGCCAGGATATGCTAACCAAGATTCTCTTTAAAGGTTATGTCACGTACACGGCAGTGACTAGTGAGAAGATTGACAGGAGATGTCTGGCTCATATCTGTGCTGAAGGGACTTTGCTCATGCAAAGTCCTGTAATTAAGGCCTCTAATATTTAAGTCATACTATCAGTTCCTATAACTACTGCTGCTGAAGAAGTACAATCTGTAAATCTCTCTTATTAAAGTATTTGTTTGGCATTACAGATGGTATCAGTACAGTTGTCAGATGATGTTTATCATTTTGATAAACTAACTTTCTCTTTTTGGATGCATTCCTGTTCATACATCAGCAACTGTATATGAAATTAGGGTGCTACTTACCCCTCTTTTCCTGTGTTAAAATGCCTCCTCCCCAAACCAGCAGGATTCCCCCAGTTGAAGAGATCAAATTCTGCACTCACTTGCCTTGTCAGTACTTACTTCCATGGTATCAAGACAATTTTTGTCATCAATTCAGTACTATTCTCAGGGTAATCAATATATGTGGACTTGGATTACCTCTCCTACCCATGTTAAGTCCTGGATTTGAGTGATGGGTTATCGTATGTAGAAGCACTTTAAAACAATTCTGTATTTTAAAATAGCCATTCAGCTGCTGAATGTCTGTCAGTACATATCATGAAAGAGTATTTGTTAGATGTTCACTTGAAGAAGGGTATATGAAAGAGGTGTTATTGGGAAGAAAATGTATGGATTAATTAATATCTATAATACTGTATGAGAACAGTTAATCACAGGTTTATATTTAAGTACATCTTTTTAAAACTTTCGTGAATCAATTAATTCATGGCTAATGCATACTGCAATGCTTTGCTTGTTTTACAAAACATGCTTATAATTGTACTATAATTAAATGCATTTTTCACTGTTACTTGTAATGTTTCTGTCCTGCGTTTGTAGTTTCACAAATCACAAATTATTCCTAGAATATCTTATGATGGGAAAGTCGTGATTGAATTCTCCTGTGTAAATATAGGCAAAGAAATTTTTTTTTAAATGTTATTGAGTAGTTAGATATATTCTGCCACATTATAAAATGAGTATCTTTTTGACCGAGGTACTACATGTGGTTCATTCAAGGTGCTGATGTTTGGAATTATTCTGTACTTCTTAAGGGTTGGGTACACAGAAGTTTTCACAAAGGTGACAGAACAACCTTTGGATGAAGTAACTAAGCCAATGTTCCTTGTGTTTTCACACTATACTGCCAGGCTTAGAAGACAGGAAATGTCACTCTGACCATGCCTTCCTCACCAGAGTAAGCACCACATTTATGTTGTGTAATCACACCTCATTTACATTGTGTGATCTGTGATTGTCTGTGATAACAGAGTATCATGGGAAACAGTAGCAAAGTGTCATAGCTGCTGTGAAGTGTCTTAAATAGTGGGAAAGATACCCCCAAAGTATTATATTAAAAAAAATTCACAAAACTAGACTTCAGGTTAACAAGCTCTTTGCTGGAGGTAATTTCTGTGTAGCTGCACATATGCACGCTCAGTTACACACTCCAGTGTCTCACCTGCAAAGTGAAATAGTTCAGTTCATTCCACTGCATCAGAACTCTTGACTTCATCCATGATGCTGTATGCAATGGGTTGGGGAAGGCTGCCTTGTAGTGCTTATATAAAATATAAGTGTTATTTTCCTCATCTTGCAGATCAAAAATGTGTCCCTCCAGATGGTGAATTACAACTCCCAGCATTTTTCACCCTTAGTTGCCCTGGCTAAGATTGCTGAGAGTCTGCATGACCCCCACACCAGTTGCAGGTGAAGAATGAGGTTGAGAGGAAGTTATTTGCTTTCAGTGCTTCCACATCTAATATATAAAAGTCAAAAGTTTGTCTGTTTGTCTGTGTCAGGCAAAGACCTCATATGATTGGCTGCCTAAGAAGATTCTATGGAATCCTGGGGTTTGTCGGTTAGGGAAGGGCCTTTAGAATTCTCAGCCAGAGAACTCTTGGGTCTCTGTCTGTTTTGAATAGGCTGGTTGCTATGGAGATGAGGCCTAGCAGCAAGGAGGAGGACAGTGTATTCCGTCAGGAACCCAACTTCTGTATGTTAATAACTCTGAATACAGATTGGATTGGGGAATATGGGGGAAAGTTACAGATACTGGATAAGACAGTTTGGGGAATGAGAGACACAGGATCTCAAATCTTTCTAACAAGTATTACCTATGAGAAAATAGAATCCTGGAGAACACCAGGTATGTACGCTAGTTATCTAATAAAGCTTTGTCAAAAGTAATGTACAGTCATCCCTCCACATTCGCTAGGGTTAGGGGCACAGGACCCCCATGAAAGTGGAAAAACCATGAATAACTCTAGGTTCTCTCGAACCATATTTAACACACACACAAAAAAGTACGATCACCATATTCATCCCACCATGGATTCCTTTGAGGCATCAGGGTTCCTTCACAAGGCAGAAGTGGCTGGCTGGTGGGGCTGACTGCCACCTCCACTGCTGCCCCACACCATTTTTAATAGGGAATTACAAGCCTCATTCGCAGTGTCTCAGTCTCACAAGGCTTGCAATCCCCATTAAAATGGCATAGGGCAGCAGCAGAGCTGACAGCAAATAATACATGAATAATCAAATCTGCAAAAGTGAAACCCACAAATGTGGAGGGCTGACTGTATTACTAGCATCCAGGTTCACTGCTGTGTCAGCTACTGCATGGTAGAAACTTGCTAAAAACTGCTGTCTTATCATAACAGATGCCAATGTGGATGATAATGTGGATCATGACACATTTTATAAATAAAGCCCAGGCTGTGCAACTGATTGACAGTACACCTAGATATATTTAATATGCAGCTCTTTTCTTAGGGTGCATGGACCAAGGTCCCCTGAATTCAATTCAATTCATGTAGGCATGTATAGAATTGCATCATCATTTCTGTAAATCCATAACCTGCTTTTCTATGAGAACATGTTCAAGAAGCCTTCATTCAACCAATAATATACATGCTTTCTCCTTATACAAGTATTCTACAGCAAATTTGTTTAGCAAGAGGGCTCATACGGTATTATATATAAGCAGCTATGAAAACACTTTGCTTTGGAGAACATGACAGTTCATCTCTGTTGGAATTTTTGATGACTCCATTCTGTTGTTCACGTGAGTAGACTGTTCAGTGGAGCTATTAAATGTTTATATATGCCTTACAGGCAACCTTGATAAATCTCTTTTGTTGCAGAAAGTCCTGAATATGTTGCATGTACAAAGTGAGAGTTGGAGCTGAATTGTAAGATTAAAATGTCTGTCATAACAAGCCACTTGAGCAAGTGGCTGCAAAAACTAATCTATAAATAGATTCTAATTGAATAGGGTCCAATATTTCCTTCCTCATGCGATCCTCCAGAATCTGTCACTCTCAGTAACCTCACAGACCACCTTTCTTGCCACTGTGTCACATATGTAAGGTATTTTCATAGTAGCTGATTTATTTATCATTCATTTATTTATTATTTATTTGGGTGACCTTATTTTCTCTTAGATGTTTAGAGAAACGCTAATCAAACTGGTTGTCTGAGGACCAATGTTCGTTCATGAGCCATTGATGGCTTGTCTATGGATAGGTTACAGGAAAGAGAAAAAAAAATCTTAGCCAATAGGCACAGATATGATACAGGTCCCTGGCATATTTGGGCGGGGGGAATACCAGCACCAACATCAGAGAGTCTGAGAAACACTGGTTTAGAGCACTTTCAGTATCGGAAATTTCCTATTTTTTGAAAGCTAACTACAGTGCATAATCAATTTTCCAACCAAATTTTGGGAAGCGTAGGTTAACACTACCAACCTCCCCACCCTTGCTAGTGTGCAAGCATTGTAATTACCATGGGGATGGATCCTATCTATAGTGACAGTGATCATTAGAGTTAGTGGAGTGGACAGTACAGACAATTTATGCCTGTGGCTGGGTGGGAAGGTGCATTCCTGAATTTACAATGAAAAGTTGAGACTGACATAAACAGGTTTCATTTATGTTTCAAAAAGTAATCCCCTGGAGACCAGAGGATGTGTTCTGATGGAACTAGAGTAGCTACAAAATTAGCAGCTTTACTCAAACTGTTACCAATTTTAAATAAGTTTAAAATATAAAACACCAGTTTACCTTTTGAGGCCATAGAAACGCCACTCTTCCAGACTGTAAGATTCCAGCTGCTCACTTCCCAATCTAAGCAAGCAAAAGAAAGCAGTTACCCCAATCCCAAGATGCCCCCCTCAGCAGGCAAAGAAAATCCACCCCTCCAACACCAGCAAGATTCCAGTTTCCTCCCACTCCCATTCTAAATAGGCAAAGGATAATCCTTCCTGCAAATGGCAGCAATTGCATGCTTCCCCTTCTAAGCAGGCAGAGGAAACCCCTTCCTTTCACCAACACCAAGGCATCAGTTTTTTTTCTCCTTCTCCACCCATCTAGGCAAGTAAAAGACATAGTCCAACCGCCTTTTTTTAGCACCTCAAAACTCCACACCCAAACTCCAAAAAGCCTTGCTCTCTCAGTTTACACTCCTCACTCAACTGCACAAGTGAGCTGGGAGAGCTCTCTACTATGGCCGAGACTTTTATATAAGTCTTTTTTTTCCCTGGGGAAACGGTGCAAAATTGAAATGTTGTATATGAGAGAATGCAACCTGCTTCTAATAATTCACGTCAAGATCCTGTTCAGTGCTGGAGGAATGCAAAGTTCTGTTTGGTTACTTGCATGAAGAACTGGAACAATGGAGGCAATGAAGATGTCCTGGTGGCCGCTCCAGTTGCTGTATGTTGATGAGTTTTCATTGTACTGTTGGTAAATGGGGAAACCATTTGCGTAGCAGATACTAGAAGCCTACTCATAAAACCATGTCAAGAGTCCTGGTTATGCCAGCATAACGCCCAAACAAGATTCCAGCCTCATTATTTTTAGAAAATGAATATATGAATAGCACAACAAGTTAAGGCAGCTATAATAGGGAGGAGGAAGTAGAATGTCTTCTGTTGACAAAATGCATTTCAATCTCTACAAAGGAAAAACAGGCCATGTTCTAGGCAAGTTTTGTCTCTGTATGTATACACGTCTACAAGTTGAGAGTAAAGCTTCAATCACAGGCTTTTGTCCACAGAAAATTAAAAGTCTTACTTATGCCAAACACCTATTAGTCATTAAGATGCCACAAGAAACTTTGTTCATTTTTGAAAGTATTAAACACCATTTCCTGTTATGAGCCTTCCCTCTATGCATGTTTTGGTGTCTGTCTATAGTAATTATGTTTTAAATTCTAATGATTGCTAAATGCAAATTCAAATGTCTTTTCTATCTCAGAACAAACATTCATTTTAAGCAAGTCAGGTGTGCTTGCAAACACAGTTAGATGCTAGAGGTACAAAATATGTAATGCCAGAAGTGACAGGCTCTGATTAATTGTGATGCACATAGATATTTTTAATGACTATATTGCATTGTTGGATTGTACTGGGGAATAAGACAATTAGTATACAAGATAAATGATGGTATTTTGATGCTGTCAGCATCACTTTACATTACAGGAAGTTACAGTGAAGATGAGGACTGTATTCTGACATATATTGGAATGAGTGTGAGCAGCAGAAAGAGATCTGTTTAAGACTGAAATTGATCTGAGAGCTATAACAGAGAAAAAAATGTGGATAGTTGGGCATTTCCTTATCAGAATCATAGAATCATAGAGTTGGAAGAGACCCCAAGGGCCATCCAGTCCAACCCCCTGCCATGCAGGAACACCCATCAAAGCACTCCCAACAGATGGCCATCCAGCCTCTGTTAAAAACCTCCAAAGAAGGAGACTCCACTACACTCCAAGGCAGCATATTCCACTGCTGGACAGCTCTGACTATCAGGAAGTTCTTCTGGAGGTTCAGGTGGAATCTCCTTTCCTGCAGCTTGAATCCATTGCTCCTTGTCCTAGTATCTGGAGCGGAGGCAAACAAGACCCCTCCCTTCTCGACATTACATTCTTTCAAATATTTAAACATGGCTATCATGTCCCCTCTTATTGTTAAGTTTTTAGCTTTATCGTCAATCTTTCTGTAAGCCTTGTCAAGACAAAGTAAGGATGTTAATAAAATAAATAAACAAAAATAAAATAATTTCAAGAAATATAACCATTAAAAATCAGCAATCAACAAATAGTAAAACAGCTTAAAAGCCTGGTTTGAAGAGAAACGTGTTCATGCCCTTCATGGAAGCATCAAAAATAGGGACTGATAGCACCTCAAATGTATTCCACAATCTGGGAACAACATAGGAGAATGAGCTCCCCCAGATGTCCACCAAGTGGGCCCTGAAGGTAATAGTATCCTCAGAAAGAATTTTTATGAAGATCTTAACATGTGGACAGGCTTGGCAAAGCTTGATTGCAAACCACTTAAGGATACCATATTCTATACTCAAAGCACCATATCCCCTCTGCTTTTGGAAGCTAAGCAAGGTCAGCCTTGGTTAGCACTTGGGTGGGAGACCACCAAGGAATTTTTAAATTTTATTTATAGGGAGGAAAGGGAGAGAAATAACTGCAGAAGTGGAGGCAGATTCATAGTTGTCTGCTGTAGTGCATGCAACATTTGTCTTCTTGCCAGAAAACGTGAGATATGGTTTCTCAGTATCCTTGCTGTGAATCATTAGCTGTAAGACTCAGTCAGAAGTGAGGTAGAGGCTGTGCGAGATCAGGGTCATTTCACACTACATAATTGTGATAATGGGGCTTCAGTATCACAATAATTATATTGCTGTTGTCTCATTTTAACTGCAATGGTTGCACTGTATAAAATCCTGTGGTTTGAAATTTGTTGAGGCTCTAGAGATTTCTGACCTTTTTGCTGGCTGTTTCTATCCCTCCTTAGGGATGCCAGGATAGCTCTGTCCTTGCTCTCTTCCTGCTGGCAAGTTCAGACATTTTTATGTTGTCAGGCTTTTAGAAACTGACTGGGGTGGGGTTTTAATACTATGCAGTGCTGTTTTTATGGCTTGTGTGTAGTTTTTTTAAAAATAAATTGTAATCTTTTAAACCTTATATAAAGTGTTTAATTTGTTTAAGAAAACATTTTATATGTATGCTTTCAGTGAAACTTTTGTGGTCTTCAATTTGTACTGCTTTTAGATATGTTGTTAACTGCTTGAAGTCTCATTATTGAGAGAAAAACAGAAACAACATTAATTTAAAAAAACCCTCCTTAAACTGCAAGTCCTAGGATCCCATAGGATGAAACCATGGCAGTTAAAGTGGAATTATAGTGCTATAACGGTGTAATGTGAAAGGATTCTCAGAAGGGCAAATGGAGGTATGGTAGACATAGAATCACAGACCAAGGAAAGGGTGAAAAGCTGAAAGTGAGCTGGAAGGTGGATGCAGTGATACATTGCTGGTCATACTCTTTGACAGAGTGAAGCAGCCACCTCAGGCAGCAGATTTGGGGTGCCATGAAAATGCAGCAGATGTTAAATTATTGAATTTGTTGCTATTTTTTTTCTACTCCCGAGGGATGCAGAGAAGTGACTGTGGAATATCCCATCATAAGTACTAAAGTAATTTGGCTGGTTTAGGGTACTATGAATCTTGATGGGGATGGCTGGGTAGGTACCATTGGCTGCTTTCCTGCAGGCACTAAAATATCTTGACTCTGCCCAGAGTTATAAAAGGAAAAACAGAGACAATGAAGATACAGGGAAGTAGAATTTGAGAGGTAAAGAAAATCCAGAATCCATAGGCAGGTGATGTCTTTATCAGGATTAACTAAAATTCCATAAGAGTATGCACATTTTTGAACATAAGAACATAGAAAACACTGCAAGCTGAATTTCCAATGTGTCCAGAGATATACTTGTTAAACATGTACGAACGTATAGGATCTTTTAAAAAAATGTCATACCAAAAGATACTTACTTATTTGATAGTGGTGGCGAGAATATGTTACGCTAGTAAATGGAAACAAATGGAAATTCCAGAAGTGGATGACTTTGGGTTATTAAAAGTATATGATTTAATTGAAGTGGAACAGCAATGCTAATACAAAATCCAAAGGAAAAAACAGAGGAAGACTGGGACTTGATAGTTCCCATATTGGAAGCCAGGTGGGGGAAGCTGGCAGTGAGTGGAATAAGAGAATAGGATATGTTTATTTACGTCTCCTTAGGACTAAAAGGGACTATTGGGATTAGAATATAGGGAAGCGCCTGTTTGATGAAGAGGACTAGGTCTATGAATATAGACTTTTAAATACTGAGAGAAAACAGACTATTGAGACATTAAGATCACTCGAAGGGAAAGGAAAGAGTGTTGAAAAGAATAGAACAAAGAGTTATGGAACATCGAGAGAGAGAAACAGGGGAGGTAGAGTTGAATCAACAAGTTTGGATAGGGACAGAGAAACTTAAGATTGTTTGTGTTTGGATTATTGTTGGACGGTCAAAACTAAGGGATAACCAGCCAGTATGGAGAAAGGAAAATAAGGGAAGTTTTTTTAATTATAAAAATTAGGGATTGGGGTCTCGAATATAAGGGTGATATAAAAAAGAATACAATTTTTTTTTGTTTATTCAATGTAATTTTCTTTATTTCCTGTATGATGAATTGTGAATAAGAAGGGAATGTTCTTTTTATTTTTACGACATGTGAGATCTAATAAAAAGATTGTCAAACAAAACAAGAACATAGAAACGGCTATGCTCAGTAAGAGGAAAGGCTTATCCAGTCCAGCATTCTCTTCATACAATACCTGGTCAGTTGCCCAGAGGAAGCCCATTAGCAGGATATGAGTGCAACTCCTTGTGTCTCCCAGCAACCAACACACAGAAGAATACTGCTTCCAATAGTAAAGGGAACATATAGCCATCCACACCAGTAGTCATTGAGGGCCCCATCCTTCATGAATTATGAAGCCCCCTCTTAAAGCTATCCAAGTTGGCAGCTGCCACTACGTCTTGTTATAGTGAATACCACAGTTTAGTTCCACATGCAGTAAAGAAGTTCAGTGCCCCCCTCACTTTTGCAAGGATTCGGGGCTCCTCTCTCCCATTCTCTTGCCTTTTGAGTGCCAAGGCCAGATGTAAGGGAATGTGGGGGAGCTCGAGGGGAGAAGGAAGGCTCACGTGAGCCTCTCCCCCATTCCCTTGCCTTTTGTCCAGGCACTTACCTTCTGTCTCCACACCTGGCAAGACTTAAGGGAATGGGAGGAGGAGAATGGGGGCGGGGAAGGCATGCGTGCTCCTCACAAATAATCAAATTTGCAAAGATCAAACCTATGAATGTGGAGGGGGCTATACTTCTTTCTATTTGTCCTGAATTTTCCACTGTTTAGCTTCAGTGGACAACCTCAGGTTTTAATATCAGGAGAAAGGAGAAAAAATATCTACTTTTCCCAGAATTATCCATCACACTGGGTTGCTGATTAGAATACTATGCTTTCAGTGCTCAGTTGGATGTCAGAGTACCCCACTCTTCTCTAAATATACTTTTTAATATTACAAAGCCAAACAAGAGCAAGACTGAAAGTTCAGCCAATATATGTATCTAAAGTTAGAACTGGCTTCTCTCCCTCATGATTATGATCTCAGCCCCACAGCTGCCTTAGTTCATGTAAATAGATACGACACTTTATAATGGGAAGTGGGTTTAAACAATTACGTTAATTCCTGCCCATGTTACTTTCTTTGAGCCAAACAATGCCTTATGCTGAGTTGTATAGACAGGATACTTGAATTAATTACAGTGGGGGGTTGGTCAATTGTTATAGGAGCTACGTAGCATGGGAGTGTTTGTCCTTTTCGTACTCAGCCACAACCAGGAGAGAAATCATTTCCTTCCCTGGCACACCTTAGAAAGAAGTTCCATTTTGTTCCAATGGTGGCTGGTGAGGGAAGGGATATGCATCTCTTCCCAGGGTGTTGTAGTCCCAGCAACAATCAATTAATCAGTTCACCTGCTTAATTCATTTAATTATTTACAGAGAAGCTAAAGACATAGCTGCACATAATAGAACGAGCAAATATCTACTTTGGTCCTTAGAATCAGTTTTTTTTTACCTTTGAACCATGGGAATCCTTGAAATTCTTCATGGAAATGATCTGAACATTGAAACATTATATCCTAAATCCCATAAAGTCCTTTTAGATGGTGAGAAATACAGGGCACCATTCCCTGTTTTGCCACTGTTTTGATTCTAGTCAGAAATTGTTTTGGCATTCCTGCCTCTCTATCCTTCTGGTTCGAATGCTGCTAAAAGCCTCCCAGTGAGTCAGAGGATGAGGAGGAAAAAAGGGCTGGGCAGGTAGAAAAGACCTTTGTAAAAAGTAGTTTAATTGTTAGAGGCTTTGTAAACTGTAATATGCCAGTAGTTATTCTTTTGTTTCCTTATGTTACAGTGACATCTGGTGGTTCTTTTGAATATATCCCACAAATAAGCTACATCTTGTTGCTGTTGTGTGCCTTCAAGTAATTTCTGACTTACGGTGAACCTATCACAGGGTTTTCAGGGTCCGAGAATGTTTGATGCATCCAAAGTCACCTAGTGGATTTCCGTGGCCAAGTGGGGATTTGAACTCTGGTCTCCAGGGTCATAGTCTAGCTAAAACCACTACACCACACAGGCTCTCAGATTACATCTTAATACTTGCTATGACTTAAAGTAACTACAGGAGATATATATATGATCACAATGTCCATTCTGTTACGAAGACCTATGTATTATTATTCCTTCTTAACATTTCTGATGTAACAACAGTCTCCTCATTTTACAGTGGACATACTTAGAAATTGCATATGTTAATTTGAATAAGGTGATGCTAGCACTGCAGATGTTACCTGCCATTGGCCTTTTAAAATCTATTTGATCCCAGTCCTTGCTTTTCTACATACTTTTTGGAAGTGCAGTGAATAAAGCAAATCAGTTCTCCTCATTGAACTACACATACTAATTCACCTAAAATTCACATGTTTTAAAAATAATGTTGTAATTTCGGAAAGAGTTATTGACAATTTACTGGTTTGGGGAGACTGGCTAGTACAGTGAGATCAGGAAGTTGTGTCTTAACTGTATTTATCATTCACATTTGCTGATGCCAAATGTTATAAATAGGGTCGAAAGGATTATCTGAGATTAGCATGCAACAAACTCTGCCATCACTACTAATTTATGATCTGCAAATACTAGCTTTTACAGTAATGGGTTGCTGCTGAATTCCAAATAACTGGAATAACCTATCCTTATAGCAGGGTAAGTTTTGATTGAACAATAGAAGGATCTTCTTCACAGTAAGAGCAGTTCAGGAATGGAACCAATTACCTAGAGAGATGGTGGGCTCTTCTTCTTCAGATGTCTTCAAAAAGATGTAGGACAGCTACCTACTGGGGATGCTCTAACTGAAGTTCCTACTTTGGGTAGGGAGTTGGACTTGGTCTCATGATTCTATGATCCAAACAATCCCCTTCTGAGCTAGTCCATATTCAGAGATCGGATCTATCCACATTCACATATCCAGAATACACCAGTGGTGACCCCCTCCAAATGTCTAGGATTATGCTATTCATCGTCCCTGAAAATTGATCATGCTGGCTGGAACAATAAGAGAGTAGTCCAAACATCTGGAAAGTGTCATCTTAAGAAAGAGTAGAACAATGTGCCTATTTTGCTTTTTCATGCCTTACGTATACACATTGATATACCATGTGAAATGTTGTGCACTTATATTCGTGGGACACACTGGAATCCATTACATTGTTATGGCCATTGGAATATATTGGTTTCCTTGAATGTGAGAAGAATTTACTGAAATGTCAAAATAAACATTACACTACATTAAACCAAGAGTGATTGATTGATACACACACACACACACACATATACACACATACACATACATACACAAACTGGTTTTTGTCCCTGGCTTTATTCAAATGTATACATATATGCCAGAAACTTGCTTATTTTACCCCACAAAACTGAGGTGAAAAAAATGGCAAGTATGCAACATTGGAAATACATGCAGACTTATTTACATATGGCTTCAATGGATGAAAGTGAAATAATTGTGATGGGTAGGCTATTTAACAAAAGCAGTCCTGCCACTCTATTACTTATTCTGACTATACATATGACATTTCTCAGCAGGTGGATCTCTGTCATTGTCAACAAGGGACATTGTGGAACAGCTGTCTGAACCTTCTGTCACCAACTCAAAAACTGATTTAATACTACTATTAACCCCCCACAGATTTTAAAAATGCCACAGATACTGGTTTGCAGTAGCATTGGAAACTGGGGACCTTTCTGCACTACATTGTTATAGTTATATTCCACTTTCCACATTGTTATATTCCACTTTCAACCTCCTGTAGAATTCTTGGGTTTGTAGTTTATTGAAGCCCAAGAGCTTTCTGGCTGAGGATTCTAAATGCCCCTCCCTAAACTGCAAACCCCAGGATTCCACAGGAGGCTGAAAGTGGAACAATAGCACTATAACAGTGTAGTGTGGAAAGGCCCCTGGGACCAGATATAAGGTTCCCAGAGTGAAAACTGGAGATGGCATCTGTATTTTCACTGGTTGTGTAAGAGAGGGAATTTCAGCATGGTGTTGCTTATCACGCAGCCAGGTAACAAGCAATATCTGCTAAATGTCCTCTTCTACACAACCCTTAAAGTTCTGACCCTTCTTCTGTTTTCTGTCTGGCAAATCTGAAGCAGAATGTAACATTTAGACCTCAGATGATTTCGTCCTGCTAGGTACTATTGTCCCTCCTATCCATACTGGAGCTCAAACGGATCACTTAAAATGCTTCTATTTACGATTTAAAAAAAAAAAAAAAAGTCTGTTATCTGTTTCTGGGGCGGGGGGGGAAATAGATGAGCCTTGTAACCTGTTTAGAACAATTTGTATTAGCATGCGCTTTCGTAGTTTACAATCCACTTCCTCAAAAGCACTAACAACGAAGAAATTTACGCATCCGTTGGGAAGACGGGCTACAGAATCCCAACCCTGCTTATAAAGAAGGATGAACGATATTACGAGAGGAAATTACTGAGGGAGATCGAAAGCTACAATAAAGGCAACGCGGTCGTGCTGAGTGAGGAGAGGAACAACGGCTATATAACAATAGCTCAAATACAGTGATTTGTTGCGTGGCAGGGGATTGTGCCCCAAGGAAACAAGTCAAATGGGTGCGAATTATGAGAAGGGATGCTGCTGACTGTTCTGACCGTCGAAAGCAGCCTCACAAGAGTAGGGGAAAAGAAGAAAAAAGCCTCACAGGCAAACGGTCGCGCCGACCGTTAACTGTCAGTCTCCTCGCCAGCTGATTGGCTAGAAGAGCAGGCGCGCGGGGAAAAAAAAGAACCAGAGAGGCGGGGGACCTGAGTGAGAAGCCGGTCAGAGCTAATATTGACTAATAATTCAACGCTTTTTCCGTTTTCGGTGCCTTTCATTCGCACAATTTCCCCCCTCCATCCCGCTGTCGCCTTAAGCTAGTCGGCTCTAAACGCATTTGGTGCATTTTCGGCGGACCTCGAGCTTGAGAGGGAGGGAGGTGGGTTTTCTATTGATTTCTATGAAATCGTTGCGCTTTGTCCTGTCAAGAATTGGAGTTACAGTCGTAGCTGTAACCCCTTTTTTTTACCTCCTTAGTTTCTCTCCCTTCCTCACATCATATCCTCAAAGACACCAGGCAGGTAAATAGAGCTTGGTCGTTCCCCCTCTTGTACAAGAGCTGAGGAGAAGGCTTTTTATTCCTGTAGTTTAGACCAGTGCTTCTCAAACTACTCGATGTAGAAAATAAGCAATTTCTTGTTTTCCAGAGATTGGCACCATTTTTGTGCCCATTGGTTATAATTTTTTCTTCCTTTCCTGGAGACTCCCCAGGGAGGGGTAGCCAGTGGCTGAGGGACCACCAGCCTGGTTAGCACTTGTTTAGATTCAAGTTGTGGAGGGTATCCTCATTCTTTCTCCTAAAACTGACTAAGGGTAAAATAAAGATGAAACAGGTCTTGGCCTCAGCTTAAAAGTCTTTAAAAAGACAGTATGGTTGACTCTATTTGGTGGGTTTTATCATTTTATGTCAATTATAAAATCTTGGGCATACTTTTAATATATATATATATATATTACAAACTTTACAGACAAACAAATCAAGTTATCTCATATGATTGAATACATAAGATAAAATACAAAAGAAAAAGTTACACAAAATCACATTGGATTTAGACATTATAAATGGAGTTCATGTTTGTGCAAAGTAATCTAACAATAATATCTTGGGCATCCTTTTTTGAGGAGAGGTCTCATCCAGCTCAGCAGAATACATTTCTGAGGGAAAAGGTATAGAATAGGGGTTTGAGAGTAGTGCGGTTCTCCAGATGTTGAAGTGCAAGTGTCCAACAACATCTGGGTGGTTGCACAGTTCCCACCCTTGGAATGGGAAGCATGCCTCCTTGAAATCAGTAGCTGATTTTTATACCTATGTATGTTATCAGCTGTGGTGGGATGAGGGACATCTTTGGGCTATATTGTTCAAAGCCATGAAAATATTTTGAAATAAGCTAAACATTTTGCCAGAAGTCTTTTGAAACCTAGGCTATTTTAATCCATCTGGGCTAGAACAGGAGAGGAAACTGTTCCTGGTAAGGACTACAGGAGGGGGGAAAATCCCTATCTTCCCAAGCAGGTGAGGAATATCTGTTAAGCCAATTTACCATTTTTAAGATTATCCTAATTATTCAAAATCCCACACCAGCAGTTCTATGTGTGACAACAAGCCAAGAACCTTGGCTGGTTGTTTATTTGTAAGGTACAGACATGCTGCTTGGTCACTGGGTTATTTTGCTGTGCAAATGCAGGCAGCTATTCTTTACTAGTTTGTTTCTCTATGCCTCAAAGCCAGACCAAGAACAAAACTTGGATGATCTCTGGTTTGTTGAGAGAGAAATGAACCAGAGAGGGGTAGCTGTTCTCATTTGCACAGCAAAATAAACAAAATACAGAGCAAAGCTCTGTGTTTGGTTTGGCTGCTACACCTGTGAGCAATGGCATAGGATGTACCACCATACTGCTTTCACATGCAAGTTAGGCTTCCCCAGGCTCCTTGCCCTATTTTATGAAGATATGCCCACTATGTAATGGGTTTCTCTTACAGAGGTACTGCTGTTACCGTATATTGATAGTTAACTGCTGCCCTCACTTAGGTGACTACCCAGCTGCCTGAGCAATGTCAATAAGCAATTATCATGAACAGAGCTATAAGCAATTATCATGAGCCTAAAATTAGGCTTTACAGGAAGGATGGACAAAGTGTGCCTCTTAAAACCTCTAGGGGTGGCCTCTAAAGTCTCCAAACCACTGTTTTAATTTTTTGGGCTGATTTTCAGGCTATTCTTTATCAGAAAACCTGCAAGAGGCCCCTACTGAACTGCCCATAAATATAGTGGTATGCTTCCTCCACCCCCTGGAATCTCCAGACATCCCCAATTTAAAAATATATATATTGGGGCATTTTTATTATTTACTTTTGACTTGAAAACCAATCAAAAGCCCTCATAATTCAGTGGTTTGCTTCCCTCAAACCCTCATTAATATGTCAGCTGAGGGTTATAATTGTGAATGCTTTGACATTCAGTGCTAGACACACACTTTTGAAGTGAAATTTTTTAAGAGCTACTGTAACAGGGTGATTTTTCCCCCAGT
Organism: Ctenosaura bakeri; assembly: GCA_948474755.1. Taxonomy (NCBI): domain Eukaryota; kingdom Metazoa; phylum Chordata; class Lepidosauria; order Squamata; family Iguanidae; genus Ctenosaura; species Ctenosaura bakeri. The sequence continues at coordinate 3,816 of CAOLHI010002404.1, read as the reverse complement.
TAACTTGACCCATAGTACTTTCAGGAGAGCTTCCCCATCAGATCTCAAGACAGAGATAAGCAGGTAGAAGGAGGCATAGTCTTTTGGATATATGAGCCTCAAACCCTGTGAGGCTTTACAAGTGCAAACCAGCACCCTGAAATCAACTTAGTAAATAGACACAGCTCAATCAGTTCAGTGCATGTTATTTTATCTGGTTGCACCTGTTAGCAATCTAGCTTCAAACTCAGCTATTTTTGTCTTTTCTCAGTCTTTCTCAAAATTACAATCAAAGGCACTCTTTAGAGAAGACTTAAATTACAGCATCCCTATCTGAAAGCAGGATTCTTAGCCCTTTGCTAATTCTTCTGCAGATTCAGAGTATTTTTCAAAATCTTAATATATAGAGAAAGTGCTTAGATAACTGTTTAGTTCCCTTGGCAACATATTCCCCCTAATTCTGTTTATCTAAAATGGAATGTTCCCAACTATACCTGGCCCATTAACCCTCTTTTATCAACCCACAATCTCATAGTAATTTTGATTTTGTTTATTAGATTTATAAATAACATCAAAACTGATAAAATAAGGAACTAGTTGTCTTATCCAGATGTATCTATTTCAAATAAACAACACACATTGAAATGTCAAAGAATGAATGGGGGAGGAACCTAATTTCTTGGTCAGATACTTCTTGTTACATTTCATGTATGTTGTTGCTTGTGTAGAAAATTAAAACCAGAAACGCTTTGGAAGGACTGTCAGTTTTATAAAATTTTCCAAAAATTGCATCCAGTGATAATCTCATTATTAATAGAAATGTGCTTTGTTTGACAAGTAATGAATCCAGCACTCTAATAAATAAATTAGAGGGTGAGAGTTCATGCATGTCCTGACAGGCTTCCTATAGGCAACTGATTGGCCATTGTGTGAACAGAATGTTGGACTAGATTAAGCATCTTATTCTGAGATGAGCCCAAATGACAAAGGAGTGGTAAAATTGTTCATCTTAGGTGCATCACCCTCCTCTAGAAAAGGCAACATTATTTGAAGGTACTTATAGATTTTTAACATGTGACCAAGCAAAGGTTATGGCCAGGAGCTAACCAAAGGCTCCTTCATTGCCTTCCCAGAAAAAGTCAAGATGGGGACCAGTCTGTCCCCTTCCATCAACCAGAAAAGTGACAGCCACAGCAAGCTTCCATCCTCTCCTTGCCAGAAAGGACACTTGAGTCTGAATCCTATTGGCATTCTCAACTAGAATATATCCATTGGATGAATTGTTGAATGATGGGTCAACATACAGGCAAATCCTGTTGATATAATGGTACTGCTCTATTTGGGACTAATGCCATCCAGGAAATGGTTATAACTATCAGTTGCCCTGGGGCAATAGGGCTGAAGAGAATCATGTTTTAGAATTTGTAGTTGACCAGGGTACTCAGGGCTGGTTAGTTATATGGATCCAGAATTCATATGTGTGATTTCCTATTATTACAATTGATTGCAAGCTACATCGATGATAATCTGATTAAAAGATGATAAAAATAAAAGCGAGTTAATGATCTTTGGCTGACTGGTTGATTGTTGTTGGGTTTTTTTTTGCAAACATATAATATAAATTGTCATGCATGACTTAGCCACACATTTTGCCTGTTAAAATGTGGTGCAATGGGATTGCCCTTGGGAGCAATTCAGTAACCTCAGTTGATCCTAAGTGCCATTGTTGGGTTAATACTTGGTGTAAGGGTGGTCACAGAGACCACATGATATCTTTTCAGCATGAGCTTCATTCTTTTTCTCAAATTATTTTTTATAGCTAAGATTTTTTATTGTCCATTTTCTGTTTTATTCTGTTCTTGTTGTAATTTGTTGTATTATAATTGTTGCATGGTTGTTGTTATATCATAAACCACAGCTGTACTGTATGGACTTTACTAATTCATGTAAAATTACCTAAAGTCCTATAATCAGCTTCCAGAAGTGAATTGTCAGGAAGCACAACAAAGTATTTTCAATAAAATTGAAAATGATCACATACAAACCTAGCTTTAAATTATAGATTTAAAGCAAATTCTAAAAATTATGGTCAAAGGAGACTTTAGGATTACCATAGAAAAGATACAACACAAAAGAAAAATGGGATAGGAAATGAAAAGGGGAAAAAAGACTTAATTTTTTAAGATATTGGTTGTCATAATGACCAGCTGTAACATAGCAATAGTGCTATAACATAGCACAACATTGCTCTGATTCTTAGGACAACTGAGGAAATAGAAACACAGTTCAAAAAGAAGAAACCAAAAATTTCCAGTCCTTTAGCTGAGCTGATGTTGTGGTCTTGTTTTTGGTCACTTTGTCTTCTACTGTCTTGTGAAATTATTGCTCCTCTAGCTATGAGTGAGGCAAAGCCTTTTGAAGCTTCTTTATTCCCACTGAAACCTAATAGCGTGACTGCTGCATAAAATAAATAAATAATAGGGCAAATTATATGCAGGGAGAGATTTTATATGGGAGGTAGTGGTTGTTTCTTTGACCAGATAGCATCTTAAATGAGCATGTCATTAAATGCTCTGTTGTTCCTCTTCATTTCTATTGTATTCGGATTGTACTTACAGTTGTACTTTTCCAAATTAGCTATGAATTATATTACCTTTTATATTAATATAAAACTCCTTCTTTTAACCATACAGCTTAAGTGTGTGAAACACTCAAAATGCCCGCAAGGTGTGAAGGGCAGGTATGCATCAGTCTGTATTTATTTTGAACTCTAAAATGTTTCTAATGGTTATTCTGCTACAAAATTACTGCTTATAATTCTAGAGCCATAATTATAAATAATCATCACAAATAATAATATAAATAATGTATAAATGTATAATAATATATAAAAAGAACCCTGGTAGTGTAGTGGTTAAATGCTGGTACTGCAGCCACAACATTGGCCATTTCTGCATGGGCTCCAGGGAGGACGTCTGCACCTGGGAACGGACTGGGTCGGACCTACTTAGTGTAGTTCCACACCTCAGCCTGCTCCGGAACGACCCGAAGTGGTCATCCAGTGTGCTTTTGAAAGACCGCTTGAAACAGGTCTTTCAAAAGCACGGAGCACACCGCTCTGTGCCCACGCTCCAGTGCAGATTTGCAGGCTCGCATCAGTGCAAGCCTGCGATCTGCCAGGGGCAGGCTTTAGGCTGGTGAGCTTCAGCGGTTGGTGGAGAGCCTCGACCAACTGGAAGCCACCATTTTCATCCCCGGAGCAGTGTGGAGCGGCAGCCATGCACTGCTCCAGACCAGCCTGGACCCAAGCGTGGAGCCAAGAAGTCCGGTAAGTACCGGCAGGGGGCGATTCCCTTGCCCTGTGCGGAAATGGCCATTGTGAGTTCAATCCTGCAGGATTTCAGTTGACTCAGCCTTCCATCTTTCTGTAGGTCATTAAAATGAGTACCTAGCTTGTTGGGAGCAATTAGCTAACACATTGTAAACTGCTTAGGGAGTGCTTAGCACTGATAAGCAGTATAGAAATGTAACTGCTATTGCTATAAATATTATTTATAAATACTATTTATAAAATTAATATAAGCAATTAAATAATAATAAATATCTCTTATACAGCATTTTAATGTCTGTAGTACTCAGTCTAGGTCCTGATAACTAGATTAGTATTTAATTATGAAGATGTTAAAGTTCTCTGACTCCGTAGATTTAGCCCACTCTTTTGCTGCTTAGGCCACTCTTCTTATTATTTGCCATTGCATCCACTGCATTTTGAAAGTATATAAAATACAAGAATATTGGAAGTACTTCATATCATTGAATAAACACATGAGTACTCAA